>VZSC01017240.1:2391-21897 GCA_013398225.1 Steatornis caripensis
CCCCCCCCCCCCGCCCCGAGAACCGGCCACCGGTGGAGGCTACGCAGGCTTCCAGCTCCCTCCTTGGGAGCCTGTTTTAATTTGATTTTCCCGGAGGCCCAGCATGCGGCGGTGCGTGTGTGCGTGCTGCCCCAAGTGTGGATGTGTGTGAGTGTGTAGGTTAATAAAAAATAAACAAACAGCACTTTTTTTTCCTCTGGTGCACTCTGGGAGGGATGCGGCGGGGATGCTGAATGAAAGCGTGCGCTGTGGGCTGCGCCGGGGAGGGCTGAAGGGACATTCCTGGCATTGCTGAGCTCCTTGTGCAACGCGTGGGCCCTGGCCCAAATTGGAGTAAGGAGCCGTTAGCATCGGGGACCTGGGGAGGCCCACTCCCGCGCGGTGTTTACTCGCAGAGCTTAAATTGATACTGTCTGCTGACATCAGGTTTTTTGCCCGGTTTCCCAAGGAAATGAGCCATCTGCGATCGCAGCCTCTGCGTACGTGTGTGCCTCGCTTCCCAGCTTGAACCCCTGACTAAATTCAGCGAGATTTCACAGAGATCCTAAATGCCTCAAAATAGTTATTTTACTGAATTTTTTACGTACATTAAAAAAAAGGGTGGCTGATAGGTGGGAGAAACTGCCGATGCTTCCCGTTGAGAGAAAACCTTGCATGTGTCTGCGTGGGTGCCCGACCATAATGTTAGACACTAGAGAATCTCCATGGAAGAGATGTATTGGTAGCATCCAAATCATGGGATGAATGCAACTGGGAACCATGAGACACGGGGCTGTGGGAAAGCCGGCTCCATCTGTCTGCCATGCGCAAGGTGAAGCGTTTGCTCCCGTCTCTGCTTTGCACCGCGTTATTGCCCGTGATTTGTGATGGTTGTGGTGGGGTTCAGCCAGCAGAGGATCTGCCGGCTGATGTTTCTTCATCGACCCTTTTTGGCAGCTATTTTAGAAATGGGTGATGCTGGATGACGTATTCTGGATGATAATGAGTCTTCTGCTAAGTCGACCTGTGATGTCTGTTTTTATGGACAGAAGCTCGTTACTAGAGAAGGCAAAGAGGGAAGTGTTGGGTCTGTGTAGAAACCTCTGCTCACTCTCTTTTGTAGGTTTTCTCCAAAATCTTCAGCCATGAGGCCCTGGAGAGCTATCTCCCCAAGATCCAGCTGGTGATCAAAGACACCCTTCGGGCCTGGAGCAGCAACCCTGAGTCCATCAACGTCTACCACGAGACCCAGAAGCTCACCTTCCGCATGGCCATCCGTGTCCTGCTGGGCTTCCGCATCCCCGATGAGGAGCTCAACCGCCTCTTCGAGGTCTACCAGCAGTTCGTGGAGAATGTCTTCTCCTTGCCCGTGGATCTGCCCTTCAGTGGCTACAGGAGGGTAAGGGATTTGGGATGAGTCCTCCACCAGCCAATAACACCAAATCATTGGGATTAATGGGGGGGCGGCGGCTAATACGCATCTCTACAGGTTCTTGGTGGGATGTCTTCTCACCTCTGATCTCTAGAAGCAGGAACATTTTTGGGTTACAAAGTTTTGTTTCAGCAGAGTGGAGAGGGAAATCCATTCATAGCGTTTTGGAGTGCTAGGGGCTGTGCGGTTTGGTGCAAGAGAGAACGTAGCCGGGATTTGCCCATATTTAACGGGTAACTTCTCCTCACTTGTAACTGGCGGTTTTGCTGTGTCTTTTTGTTTGTGGATCCCTTCTCCTGTTAATTAGACCCTGCCCCCAGGGCAAAACAGGTCAGTGGACCTTCTAATGCCACGAACTGTCCTCATTTTTCGACAAGTGATGCAAAACGAAAACATAATTAAAAACATAGGCAAAAATGTATATTTCTTTTTCATGGGGAATTTTGGTAGCAGAAATTCAAGGATTTACAATTCTTTTTTGTGAGTCTCACTGCAAGTTTTGTTATCGTTATTTCACCGCGTGAACGAGCCCAACCGTTTGCAGCCCCGAAGCATTTGCAGCAGCAGGTTAGCCCAGCGCAGCTGCACAGAGATAAGAATTGCTTTACTGAGACCAAGTGATAAAATCGCTCGGGAAGCCCATTACGCTCCCAGGAAGAGGGTGCTTTCGGATGAATTGACTTTCCTTTGAGGGACAATTTTCCCAGGGATTGCCATACACTCCGGGGTGAGCCAGAGGCCTGTGAACTGGTGCAGTACTGGGGCTCCCACATCAGACCTATCATTTGCACGTAGGTGCTGATTACTCTTGCCTGTAATCTTGGCCGCTCGGGACTTACTCCTCCTGCCCAGGGAACAACTTCAGCATCCTTATAATTCTCTTTGAGCATCTGCAATTCCAGTTGTATTACTTAGGCGTGTTGTCCTGAGCACGTCTCCGGCTCCTGAGGACGCTGGGCTGGGGATGGTGGTGCTAGCGTTGTGTCCTACGTAGTCTGATGGCTTCCTGCTCCACAGGGCATCCGGGCACGTGAGACGCTGCAGAAGGGGCTGGAGAAAGCCATCCAGGAGAAACTGCAGAACACGCAGGGCAAGGACTATGCCGATGCGCTGGACATCCTGATAGAGAGTGGCAAAGAGCACGGCAAGGAACTAACCATGCAGGAGTTGAAGGTAAAGATCTTCCCCGTGGTCGCCTTATCCTTGCTGTGCTCAGGGCAGGGGCTGCCTGAAGAGCAAAGCTTGAGCTGCTGTAAGGTGGATTTTTTGGGGGCAGACCTGAGACGATCAGTGGGAGCTGGGGGTCCGCAGTGTGTTGTTGGAGCTGCAGGTGAATCCTGATCTGGTGGATTACGGTGCCAACAAGCCAGTTGCTTTCCTGTGGGCCGTATTTATTTGCAGATCACGCTCAGCCCTTTCTAAAAGCATTTCCAGGGAATACCAAAAGACCGTCCAAGTTTGCTGAAGCTTTCAGCCTTGACCAGCTTCATCCCTTGACCCATCCAGTTTTACGGTGCCTCCTTTGCAGGGCATGTGAACCCTCAGCAGGTTGTTCCGTGCAACAAGGTCATGGCATAACTTGTACTTCGTGTGCTATCAAGAGCCATCCACAGGGTTTTTTCTCCTGCCTGTCTGGTCCTCAGCATCCCCCAAGGCTCTGTGGGAAGTTCCCCGTGGTGTGTGCCTGCACAAGAGGAGACCTCGCAGTGGACATGACCAGGCTGGAGGGTTGTTGGGGAAAAAATGCCGCGTGGCAGGCTGCGTGCCTGTCCCCTGACGTGCCACGGCTGCTGGCCTGTCTGTCCCTCCATCCCCTGTTTCTTACCCTAGCTTTTGCTCTTGTGTTTCAGGATGGCACCCTGGAGCTCATCTTTGCCGCCTACGCCACCACTGCCAGTGCCAGCACCTCTCTGATCATGCAGCTCCTCAAACACCCCCGTGTCCTGGAGAAGCTGCGGGAGGAGCTGCGCAGCAAGGGCATCCTCCACAACGGCTGCATCTGCGAGGGCTCCCTCCGGCTCGACAACATCAACAGCCTCCACTACTTGGACTGCGTCATCAAGGAGGTGCTTCGCCTCTTCACCCCCATCTCCGGGGGGTACCGGACCGTGCTGCAAACCTTTGAGCTGGATGTGAGTATTGCTGTATCTCTGGGGTACGACTGCACCGTGAGCTCCCCAAAACAGCCTTTTGCACGTTGAGCCTGGCTTAGGTGAGACCTAAGGGAGGACAGATCAGGTCCTGCTGGTGACGGGAGGTGGAACGGCTCCGGATTCAGAGGCGGGTGATGGGATCTGGCCCACGGCAGGGAAGGGACGCACTTGAACTGTCGAAGAGGGGACAGGCGTAATGCTTGAAAGAGCAACTCGTGACAATGTTTGACACCAAATTCTGAATTGGGGTGTGACAAGGGAAAGGTTTCTGCAAAGCGCGTGTCCAGGCTGCTGGAAGAGAGGCGGGTTACTCACCGCAACGGCTGGAATTTCCTACTAGCAAAACATAATCTTGAGACCCGGCTTGTGGCTGTAAATGTAATAATTTGAGTTGAAAATCTTTTAAAGTGCTCAGGGGAAGATAAATATGCCCCGTTTCTCATCACCCAGGCCCTCACACGTGTGTTGAGCGCGTGAGGCTGACAGGCAGCGGGGTGTGAGCCATGGCGTGATCTGGGGAGGGCTGGCCGGCGCGCGGCGCACGACACGGGTGCGAGAAAAGCTGCTTCTCTTTGCCCGGCGGCAGTCGAGCACCGCAGGGTTTCTGGTAGGCGACTCCGGCCAGCGACCGCAAAGCAAATAAATAGCAACGGATCATCCGGCGGGTCCCTGGGATAGAGGCAGGAATAAAACCAGGAGTCCCATCTCCCAGCCCTTTGCGCTGCGCTCTCTGGTTTTCTTTTAAATCTATATCATGCTGGAGTAATAAAACCGAAGAAAATGGGAAAAAGCAGACAAAGCAAAATGGCTTTATCTGGTTCTCCCACTCTCTCCCTGTGTGGTAACGTTGACTCGCTCTGGTTTTCTCTCCACCCCTTCCCTCTTCTCTGCAGGGTTTCCAAATCCCCAAAGGCTGGAGCGTGATGTACAGCATCCGGGACACCCACGACACCGCCCCTGTCTTCAAGGACGTGGACGTCTTTGACCCCGACCGCTTCGGGCAGGGTCGAAGCGAAGACAAGGACGGCAGGTTCCACTACCTCCCCTTCGGAGGCGGCGTACGGACCTGTCTGGGCAAGCACCTGGCCAAGCTCTTCCTCAAGGCACTGGCCATCGAGTTGGCCAGCACCAGCCGCTTCGAGCTCGCCACCAGGACTTTCCCCAAAATCACCCTGGTGCCCGTGGTCCACCCGGTCGATGGACTCAAGGTCAAATTTTTTGGACTGGATTCCAACCAGAACGAGATCCTGACGGGGACAGATGTCATGCTGGGAGCGACGGTGTAAAGCCCACGCTGGTGGCGCAAGGGACGGGCGGCCGGGGGACGGAGGGGTGGGGTGGGGGCAAGGGGACGAACAGGAGGGGAGGAGAGAGGGATGAGAAGCTTCTCCGTGATGCTCGCTTCACAGAGCCTCCGGGTCGGGACTGCTTTCTCCACCGGTGAAGCTGCCAAAACCGTTTTGCTCTTCCCACGGGGCGCGGAGAAGGTTGGGGTGTCGTCATGTGTCTCGTTTTGTTCGGAAGGAGGAAGAGTCACAAAACCCAAGTCAAGCTGGGATGTCTGACCATACACAGTATCTAAATATTATAAATATATATATATATAAAAGTATCTATAAAACACTTCTGCTGCGAGGAGGAGCGCTGCAAAAGCCCAACAGTGGGAAAGGCTTTGGAAATCAGCCGATGATCAGAGGTCTGGTGTGCTGGGGCAGCTCTCGGGCAGCCTCTGACCTTTTTTTTTTTTAACAGTGTTAAACTAGCTGGTGATAACAGTGTTTTGGTTTGGTTTGGGGTTTTTTTGTTCGTTTCTTTGGTTGTGTTTTCTGTTTCGGGGCGTTGGAGGCTTTCCTTGGTGAGGGGGAGACGAGCGATGCCCGTTGCCGTCCGCTCCCCTGCTGGTGCCGGGGTAGGCTGGGGAGGGAGGGCTGCCACTTCGCCTTCGCTGCAGGACCAGAAAACCCCATGGTGTCTCGTCCACGTGGTGAGCTGTCCCTCTGAGGCCTCGGACGAGCGCATATTTGCATTTTGCAAAATGCATTTTGCATTTGGGGCTTCGGGTAGGCGGAATGTCCTTTTGTTCTCGTTGAGTTTCCTGCTGCTGCTACACAGCCTGTGTGCACCCGTTCCCCTGCCGCAGCCCCTCGCCAACCCCTTCCCTGTGCAGAGGCACCCGTTTTGGGGGCGTTTCGGTGCCTTTGCTCTCCCTCAAGGTGCAGGCACCAGCCTCCGAACTGCATGGCCCCGCCGTCCCATCACGGCTCTGCGGCACCAGGGCGCTGAGCAAAGCCGCCCCGCTCAGAGCTGCTCGTTTCGGTGCGTCCTCTTCCGTGGGAGGCATTTGCATTAAAGGTGATCTCTATAAATAAGCCAACGTATGCATTGTTTGTCTCGTGTTTGGGTTTTGTTTGGCGATGGGAGAACTTGGCAGGAAGGAGAGCGAGCGGCGGGGTCCTTGCAAGCTGTCCGCCCCGTTCCACCGCTAACCCAGGAGAGGGGCCCTGCCCAAAGCTTCTCTGGCACAAGCAAGCGGCCACCAAGGTATCTTGCATTCAGTTTGCTGGGTGGGTTTATTTTATTTTATTTTTTGCATGCAAGCGGCTTCTGGGTTGAGCGTGAGACGGGCGGGTTGTGTTGAAAGCGGGCACGGCCTCGCACGTGGGTGCAGAGCAGAAGCTCCCTGAGCACCCCGGCAGGTGTCTGGTTCAGACCAGAGCCAAGCACCAGGCTGGGAGATCCCTCTCTGACTTGCGGTATCTCTGTCTGGCCTGTCCAGCCCTACTCCTCTCCCATCTCCTGCCCTCCAAGGTGGAAAGAACAACACAAGGACCATGGCCGAGACCTCTCCTAACCGTGATCGGAAAAGATCTTGTGCTTGGGTGGGCAGCTTGGCTTTCAGCTTTAAAGGTGTCCAGATAAGTCAGAGGGGTTGAAATAAGAAAGGCGAAGGGGCAGGTGTGGCTTACCAGGTTGCTTTGCAGGTTGTGCTTTTGATGAGTGGGTGCCTCTTTGGAAGGTCGAAGGAAGTGTGAAGCGAGCGATGGTGGTGGCTGCCTTTGCCAGCCCATCGTCTGGTGGGGGCAAGGAGGAGGGAGGCAGTTTTTTAGCCAAGGGAAGCGCTTGAGGTCGAATTGCCGTCAGCCAAGCTGCCAGAACCCCCTGCAGGAGCATGCCGATGGATGGTCTCCACTGCTATTTGGGGGCACGTCCTGGTTTTCAGGTTGATTTAACCTGAAATGAAACTCCCAGTCTTCTAGGAGATGCCATTCAGATCCAGACTTTGCCTTCTGGCTGGTAAACGACGTGCCAAACCCAAAAGCAAGGTGTCAGGAGCCTCTGGCTGTGTGCGCCGTGTCCCTGAAGCAGAGGCTCAGCTAGTTTGCTAGTCTGGAAATCTTGAATGAAACACTGCCGGCTCAGGATCTGTTGAGATTTCAGGTATTTCCCTTGTCCCTGATGGAGAGAAAACTTCCCCAGTGATAAAAGGAGCTTAAATCACAATCGAAGTCCCAAAGGGCAAAGGAGCAAAGGAGAACACAAACCTGAATGCGGTGGGAAGGGTTGAGTCTCCCGAGGGGCAAACATTTGGGGAAAGGTAAGTGGCACGGGAGGGTGTCCATGGTCTTCGTGGGTGATGAGCCCTTGTAGGACATGCGGACAGGGGCAGGGGGTAGACGGTCTGCAGAGTGGAGCTGCGGGGTGAAAACCCATCAGAGACCCATCGCCGGGTGCTCTCCAGGAGCCCCTGTTTCCGTCTGAGACCTGTCAGGGGAGTAAATCCGTGCTCCGGGGCGAGGTGGCTGAAATAGGGGAGAGCTGGAGACGGGAACGGACAACAAGGTTAAAAGGTCTGGTTAAAGCTCACCGGCGGCTTTCGCGCCGTGCTTCGGCGAGAAACATCTCTTGGGCAGACTTTCCCGAAAGGGCTTGGTCCCACTTGTGCTTGTGGGAAATCGGTGAAGGGTTTCACTGAAATTTTTAGTTTAACTTCCAATGTCATTACGAAGTGAAAACCAAACATGCTTTTGAGTGAGTGGTTGATTGGAGAGCGGAAATGTAAGATGCATACATCCATTATATATATATGCTTACGTCACGTGTATATATAATGTTTGTGTGTGTGAGTATTTAATCTAGGCATAAGTCAGCCATGCTTTTGTTTTTCCATTCCTAACTAATATAACTTGACTAAAAAAGTTGCTGCAGTGGGTTTGCAGAATAAAGCACTTTGAATCTCAGAATTTTTTGTTTGTTTTTTTTTTTTTCTTAGCACAGTCCAATTTGCTATAATATTATTTTATACACAAATTTTTTTTGTCTGTCTTTATAAACTATAATAAGTGCTATTTTTGTTATAATTCAAAATAGATATTTAGTATAAAGTTTTGCTGTTAAATATTTGTTATTTAGTAAAATATGATTTTTTTCCTCTTTATTGTAAACATTGTCTGGAAAAATATTAATATGTTTTATCACAGTTGGTTTTAATATTAAAAAAAAAGAAAAAAGCACTTGTGGGGTTTTTCGTTATGAAATTGGTGCCGTGTGAACATGTGTTTCAGTCATGTGGTTTTTAATATGTATATAATATTATGTGTCACATATTAAAATGAATGTTGTGTATTTTGTGATCTTAAAAAAAAAAAAAATAATCCATGTGGCTATTTTATAGACTTCCATAATAAAAGATGTTGAATCTCCAACCTTTTTGTTTCGTATCCATCTGCATCTCCTCTCGAAGGGCTTGCGGCCTCCTGGTTTGGGGTCTCAGGGTAACGCTCTCATCCTGGGAACTGGAGCGCCCCGTAAGTGAGATTTTTGCACCCACCTGGGGACCTATTGGTCTCCGTGGCCAGGGTGAGGCCTTACTGGCTGGCACGGATTGACATACAGGAAATTCCACTTAAAAATAAGAAAAAACTTTTTTACGGGGAGAGTGGCCAAACATTGAACCAAGTTGCCCAGAGATGTTGTGGAGTCTTCATCCCTGGAGATACTCAGAGCCTGGCGTGGTCCTGAGCGAGCTGACCAAGGTGCCCCCGCTCTGAGGTCCATCCTACCCTGAGGGTTTGAAGAGCTCCAGGATACCCAGTTTCTGTCCAAAGCTTTTACCTCTCCCCAGCAAGAGACAGAGGCTGGACAAAACGCGGAGGAGGGAAGGGAAAGGTGCTTATCTCCGGTTGCGGGTGTGCTCTGGCCTTTGCTGCTGGCTCTTTCAGGTTCTTACGCTATCTAGAGATGGCCTGGGAGACCAACTACGGATTGCACGGAGAGGCTGGATGAGGGGCAGGATGTGTGTGGAGATCAGAAAAGGCAGGACACGCTTCCCAAGGGTAGCCCAGGTGGGAAGGATATGGTGATGGGCAGCAGCAGTGCTGCAGGTTGGGTGGGAGCAGGCAGGTTGTCCCCAGCCCTCCCATCATCTCCCGCTTGGGCTATTGAGACGTTAACGGCTCTGGTAACCAGCAAATCTGTGTCCCAGAGTTTTCCATGAGTAGGGCTTGCTTTGGGCTTTTTAAACCCAAAACGTTTTAGGAACTTTTGGCCCTCAGTGGTGGGACTAAGTGCTTTGCATGAGATGTGATAGGACAAGCTACTGGCGGGAGTTTCAGCTGCACCTGTCCTGGAGTGGGGATGGGGTGGATTGGGAGTGCTTAGAGTAATTAGGTAATTATTTAAGTAATTAGCTTCTATCTCTTTGCTCTTCTCCCCATCAAAAAAGCTCCGATGGCGTCTGGGCTGTGGTGGGAGTGTTGGAGAGTGGGATGTTGCTGCTCTGCAAACCCTTCCTATGATCACACTCAAAGCAAAGCGAAGGCTGGAGGAATTAATATAGCTCTCTGCAGTTGGCTGGAAAATATGACCATGCAACCCAAGCCTGTGTCCCTTCGGTGCAGCCAGAGGATCTGAGGCTCCTTTCCCTCCCTTTAGTGCTCTGAGGCCTCTCTCTTTTCCTAGTTACTGTTCTGGATGTGTCCTGCCAACAGCGGTCTTGCCATGTCTGTCCTGGTTGTCGCCAAAAAACTACTGTGCGGTTGCACTCGTCCGCGGTCCTGTCCCCTTCCCAGCCTGTCCTTGAGCCAAAGGGGCCAGTGCGTCACCTCCTCACCCTTCCTTTCCCTTCCAACCCTCGATGCGTTTATAATACCCGTCTGTCACCTCTTTAATAGCAGGGAAGGTCATTTCCTTTTGGCCTTTTCTCTTTGGGATTTCTTTTCTGCACCACTCCCCCCCCCCCCCCCCCCCCCNCTTTCAGTGAGAAGCTGCACCACCCCTGGAGGGAGATGATGTGGCTCGCTCGGCTCCAACGGGAGCAGGGAGCTTTTTTCAGGTGGTCTCGCGGGAGACGCTGGACGGCAGCGCAGGTCAGTTGGACTCCGTGTACTTTCCACTCAGCTCCGGCACCGAGTCTCACGCTACTCGCTTTATTTTAACTTTAGCTGAACTCTTGGAAAGTTTCTTTTTTAAGATTGTGTGTGAGAGCAAAGAAAAGGTGTGCGAGTGTGTGTGCATGCATACACCGGCTCTATTTTTTTTTTCTTCTTTTTTTTTTTTTCCCCTTCTGAACAAAGCCTCGTGTCTCTTGCAGAATGAAATGGGCTGCTGGAGTGGGTTTGTGTCCCCTTGGTCTGGCTGAAACGTGGCTTTAATCTGCAAAGCTCAAGGCTCAAGCCCTTCCAAGGGGATTGTGAGGCAGCGTTGAGCTAAAAGGAACAGTGCGCAATGTTGAAGTGTCACTGAAATAACACTTACGGGAATTATTAAACAAGAGAGACACGGGCGAAAGTGATGGATTTCCAGGTGGTGTGGGTGGCTTCTTGGCATCATTTTCCCCCAGATAATTTTAGGAGCCCTGGTAGACCCCTAGCTCTGGTCTTAGCCAGCGTTTAAACACGTCATGCACTGCCCCATGAATAGAATAGAATAGAATAGAACAGAATAGAATAGCATAGCATAGAGTAGAATAGAACAGGATATTTCCGTTGGAAGGGAACTACAATGATCATCACGCCTGCTGGGGGATGCTGCTACAGCCGGAGGTCACTCATGGCTTCTTCTCTCCATGTCCCTTTTGTGCTGGAGGCTCCGCACACCGATTTTAGACTCTTGCAGTGAAATAGCGAGGTTGGCATGCCGTGCGCATCCAGTCCCCTGCTGGCCTCCTGATAGAAACAGGCTGAAACCCCCCAAAATAAATCCTACTGTATCTTCCCAAACGTTGCAATAATAAAGTATAGAACATGGATAGCCTTGACATTTTATAAATGTCCAATCTGTACACTTAAAAATGATTGACTGTGACAGCAAAAAGGATGTAAAGTGGTGGGATGGAAAATGGCTTTCTGGCAAGTATTTCTTTTTGAAGGTCTCCCACCTCACTTGGGCATGAGAGATTTCCGATTTACCCCAGCTGGAAATGAAAATTTTCCTTTACAACAGGTAATTACACCCAAATCCTAACTTGTAGCATCTTCCTGATTATTGATTTAACTGCTGATGTATGATTTAGATATGACAAAATACAAATTCTAAAAGTCTGCGTGAAAAAATGTGGCAAAGAGAGGGTCAGGGAAGCTTTGATGCTGTGGCTCGAGTCTCCAGTGGACCTGTGTGTGTTTTCTTGTAAATGATCTGCAGCACAGAGACACAAAACTGGGGGCTGAAGAGTGGTTTTAGCTACCACATCCCTCTGAGGCTTCATGCTTCTTCCCTCTGGGTGGTTTCGCAAGAGGATTGCTGAGTTTATCAAAATCGAGAGGTGGTCCTTCCACAGTGGCTTCAGCTTTCCAGGGTCAGTGAAGATCAGAAAGGGCAGGCTGCAGTGTGCAGTGAGGGCTCCGTGATGGAGACCTTGGGCAAGGTTTCTGTCAGGGTAGATCTTTCTCAAACACCTTCCCAAAGTCACTATTAGGTGATATGAAATTAAATGAAGGTAATGTTGAACATATCCTGAATGTCATACTAACGCTAAGGAGTGTGGACTCCAAAACCAAATGTTTCCCGAGTATTTCAGGCAGCATCTCGAACAATCAGTTCACTCACACTAAGAAAATTTCTTTTTAATGGTCTAAGACCAGCATCCAAATGACCTTACCTGAGCCCTCCAGTTCACGTTACTATTTCATGTCCTCCTCCAGCACTCAGTAAAGTCAATGGTTGTCTTTCTTTTGACTGTGTTGGAAACTGGATCAGGCTTTTATACGTTTTTTCAATGTTATAAATATAGATGGAGTATATATGTATATTTGTTCTGAAGTATCATGTTTGACCGTTTGTTATGGCATGAATAGTTCCTCTTTCAGTGTAATGAACACAGTTTTATCTGGCATAAGAGCTATGTTTAGTCTACATTCACATATAGCTTTTCCTTTAACAATATTTGTCTAATTATGGCTACACAGATTCATTTTGCTCGGTAGGGAAAGGTTGTTTTTTCGACACGCTTGTGTGTGGTGGTGGTGGGTTGCATCGAGCAACCCCAAACACGTGCTCCTCGGGTGCTCATGAAATGTGGAGCAGCTGTTGCATCTCATTGTATCATATACCTGTCTCTGACCATGGCCAGTAACATATATTGAGGGACAGGTTGAAAGAGATCGGGTAGGTGTAGACTGAACCATTTTTTCTGGCTAGACCTTAGATTAGGTCTATGAGTTGGTTAGGGAGGTCCTGGCCTGCTGGAGCATCAGCTGGACAGGGTGCTGGGCAATCTCGTCTATACCGTGCTCTTGTCAAGAACGGTTGGGCTTTTCTTGGCTAAAGATGATCCTTGAGGTCCCTTCCAACCTGGTGTTCTATGATTCTATGGTTTTATAGTCATCAGTGGAGATGCTCTACATCAGCTTTTCTTGTCCTCTTCCGGAGCTCTCAAAGTAGATCTTTCTCTCTTGGTGTTGAGGCTGGTAAAGCATTTAGGGAATGAGGGATATGGGTTGAAAAGGTGAGGGAGCGATGAAGTATGGCCAGCAGTGCTGCTAGTTAACCTTGGCTGACTGAAGGGTTGGGCTGCAGAACACCAAAATGCAGAGCCTCGTCCCGGACCCAGAGGAGGATGTCATGGGTGTCCTGAGCTCCCATCATGTCATGGGGCTGGACCCTATGGCTGCACTTCACATCCCAGAAGCAACTAGTCCAAAGCTTGATCTCTGGCAAGTCTGAAATGCCAGTTTCTTCTGCAAATGTTTATTTAGAAACAGAAGCCTGTGAGTACTAGAATTGCTTTTGCAGGAGTCTCATTAAGACATTATTGCAACTATTAATAAAGCAGAACGTTTCCTCTGCTGGATATTAATCACTGGATGGATACATTCAATGGGGCAGTGAAGGGGCCTTGTGGACAAGTCCGGGCTGAGCGAATTAATGTGTCAGATTACTCTCATAAAATTAGCCAGTGACTGTCCACAGAAAGCTAGAAAAAATGGACCCAGCGAGACCCCAGAGCCATGCTGCTGTTAAAGCTGACCTGCTGGGTAAGGTCAACTTACAGGAAAGCCCCCTCGAGATCACTTCATTAAGGTTTACAGGACTTGAAAACTTGGACTTGTCTGAGTCACCCAGCGGAGTTTCATCAAGCGTGTACTTATCTGATGTGTTGATATAAGAGCCACCTCAAGGAGCAATCAATCAGTGAATCCTATGGGTCTTCCTCCACCTCCCCCAAGTTCACCATCTTCTATGGCAGATTGCTGGGCCGTTGTCCCTTCTGCTTGTGTAGGTGGTGGGACGAGGGGATCACAGCAGGTCCCTTCTACTCTGAGTTATTCTATGATTCCTTTGAAATTGAGTTTCAATTGCTAACTGCTCCACTTTCCTCTGTCTCTCCATTCGACTCTGCAAGCCAACAGAGCAAAATTTAGATGTTGTGACCCTGAACTCACAAATGAACTTGAAATCCATGAGGCCTATTGGGATCTGGTTTTACTTTTAAGGTAATAAAATTGGGAAGGGACTGAGAAACTGGGTTTGAAGCCCTTCCAGACCTGCTCCATAAGGTCTGTATAAATAAATGTTGTATTTATTCAGACTTGTTGATTTTCGTTTTAATTGCCGTTGTAGAGTTTTTTATTAAAAAAATATAAAAACCAATCAGACCAACCTACTTCACGTGGATGCAGAAGAACCCGCAGCTGGTTTCTGGACCATTCCTCAATCCTTTTGAAGATGGGCAGCACAGGAGACAGCAAAGCATCCTGCTCTCAAGGTAGAATTTCCGGATTACTGGGAGTTAATGTTGATTTCCGTCTTTTAATGGAGTACTGTCAAGTCACCTTAGAGACATGCTCACCTGGTCTCACTTAGAGGGAACCATCCCTGTGCCACAGGCAAGCAAGAGGCCATGCCTTGTTAAGACCTAACAGAAGGTTTTTGGAGGATTTTTTACAAAGAACATGTTATGGGAATTTCAGCCAGAGTGATTTAGAAGCCCCTAAAAATCTTTTTTATTGAGTAACATCACAGAGAGAGAAAATAACCTAGCGGTCTGATGGGTGGGGAGGGGGGAAAGAAAGTTTTGTCAAAGTGGGTTCCTGTGTTCAGCAGAGATGATTCATTGCCTCCGCTTTATGGATGGCACAACTCCACGGTGGTGTTGCGCTCACTTAAATCTCAGTCACACTCAGTAAATCTGTCTTGTTCTTGCCCAGTTTTGGTCTGAGGGTTGCATTGCTGCAAGCGACTACCACCGTTGGCTCTATCTCCTCCCTCACAAAAACCCCTTCAGTCTTAATTGCTCCCATAGTGATGCAAAACCTCTGACGTTCATGATGCCAATGTAGCCTGAGATAAGACCAAAATTAATTTATTATAATATAAATATATTTAAAAAGCTGTGCTCAGGAATTGATCTTCACTGTCTGGGGAAAGGGAAATGGCCTCATTCACTTTTGCAGTTTAGCTGTTCTCTCCCGGTGTTGGTGGGGCTATCAATCAGCCCCCGTCTTCAATGGTGCTAGCTCCCAAAATACCCACCGATTTACCTCAGGCAGCCGAAATCTCTGTTTTGGCTAAACTAGCTGGGATGGCACTCTGCAAATGCTCAGCGGTGAGGTTTCTCCCTTTTTTTCATCTATTTTTGCTTTACTCCGTTTCCTGTTTTGTTTTTCTTAGCGGAAAGAGGAATACGTCATTTTGAGTCTCAGGCGAGTTCCCTGGGCCAGTCTCGTCTGAGACATCACACTGGTTTCTGGGGGGTGATTGGGACATGAAGAAGGGTTTTGTTACCATTTGGGCAATGTCCGCTCTTGAAAGAACTGCTGTCACAGAAAATTAGTGAGACGTTTTTAATACAAGGACTTATTAAATCAAGCAAGCATTACATGTGGAGGGGCAGACTGGGGAAATGCGTCTCTGCCAACTTTCACAGACTTCTAGATCCATCACGTTTATGACCGAGAAGGGACATTAGATCATCCTGTCTCATCTTCTGAATATAGGCCTTAAATTTCATCCTTTTACCTGTGCTTCGTTCCCTGCCGTGTGAGTTCAGCAAAGGCACATCTTCCAGGAAAGCATCCCATCTTGAAGAAATCAGGCGGCTGAGAATCCACCGCTTCCCTCAGCGGTTCGTCTGGTTAATCACCCCCACTGTTTATTTCCACATGTAATTTGTCTGACTCTCAGCTATTAATTCTTGTTCTGCCTTTCACCACCAGGCTAAAGAGTCCTCTAGGACCCAGATTTTGCTCCTTGCGAAGAGGCTTATGAGATGTAATCAAACCAGCTCTCGGTCTTCATTTTCTGATAAGCTAAGAGGAAATTATCGAGCTTGTGAAGCCTCTTGCTGCTCCAGCCTCTGAATCATTTCTCTGTGCGTTTCCCTCACAATCATTCACTAACGCATCATCCTTTTCAAAATATGGGGGACAAAATCTCTGCCCAGATTTCCCTTATCCATCTTGTTGGTGGAGAAATCACCGAGGAGAGCTCATCTTCCTCGGACATGTCTGCATTCACACATCACACTCAATTTTTCCCTTTCTTTTGCAGCTTTGTGATGGGACCCATCATCAG
The DNA here is from genome assembly GCA_013398225.1 of Steatornis caripensis. NCBI lineage: Eukaryota > Metazoa > Chordata > Aves > Caprimulgiformes > Steatornithidae > Steatornis > Steatornis caripensis. The sequence continues at coordinate 17,965 of VZSC01017240.1, forward strand.
ATAACTTAGCCCCTTTGGACCTTAAATCTTTGGTGAAGTGGCTGTTTTTGGGAGATGTGTCCAACACCCCGGCTTTGCGGGGGGCGGTGTGGGAGCTGGGAAAAAAGACCCATTATTTCTATGAGCTCAGATCACCAAGAGCTCCAGCTTGCCCCTTGTGCTACCTTGTTCTTGTCGCAATTTATATTTCTTCCATGTTTTTTTTTTTTAATATTATGGGAAAAGGTGGATTTGCCAAACCTGGTTTAATTTGTTTCTGAGTTATCAGAAGAGCAGAAAGGCGGAGAGACACTGGACTTGATTCTCATGGGCTGGTGGAAATCCAGGAGAGGATGGGTGAGAAGGCGCTGCTGCTGCTCAGCCAGAGCTGCTGGGGCAGCCAGGACCTGAGCAGGAAAAGGTGTTTAATGGCACTGGAGAAGCTCACCCCCACCTCGTGTCCCCCAAGGCAGTTGGATTAGGTAGGTGCTCCAGAACATCTCTGTCGGCAGATGCAAACCAGCTCGGCTGCTGGATGCTCCCAGCAGGCAAGGTGCGTGCCAATGCCCCAGCTGTTGTTCGCTGGCCCGATGGTCCGTTTGTCTCCCCCAGCACCACACAGTTTAGTCGTGAGAACTTGCACAAACCCTTTAGAAATGGCTTTCCAATGGACTGTAAATTCCTATTTTTCTCACTTAGCAAGGCTCTGCAGGCTTACCTGTGCTGAGGACCTGCTCCTGTGTTTGAGAAGGATTATAACAGGATAGATTAAATTCATTAATCTGCTTGGACCAAACAGTGCTTTAGTGGCTAAATCTTTATGTTGTACCTGCACCTGAGGGTGACTTGCCCAAATGCAACATGTGCACCGGGGTCTGGTTTTTGCATGGACCTGCAATGTGGCCAGGGATGGTGCTGAGACCTGGGCACGCATTCCCAGCTCTTTACATCCAGCTCGGAGAGAGGGAAAGGAGCAGGCAGCAGGAGACAGCGGTGGCCAAACAGAGGAGCTCTGAGGTGGGTCTGATAACCCAGGCAGGTTCTATGGCCAAGTGGTTTCTGTGTCTATTAAAAGAGATGGGAAACCAGACATTAGACATGGTCAGCCCTGTGGTGCAGACACCTAAACAGAGTAAACGTGCAGTGGTGTTTCCATTCCCCCAAAATACCAGTCGAGCTCTCCCGGCTGCCCAGTTTGTAAGTGCCAGTCCTCCCTCCAGTGTGACTCCAAGGAATGCTCTCACTTTGCAGTTTGTGGCTTATTTACGGTCTGGGTGCTACTGTTGAGCTGGGAAAATATTCCAGGGCCGGCTGAACGGCGTACTTGGAAAGAGAAGGCCACACCAGCTCTGTCTGTATTTTAATGGACCTCCAGCTATGGGATAGGGTCAACCGCAGGAGTTGACGAGAGTAGTGAAGCTAAATGTTTGCATTGATGAAGGGCACTGATGCAGCAGCAGTTCCATCAGGATGTTGAAAACAGAAGGGGAGAACCTGAATCCAGCCTCTTTCTTTGCTTGATAGGGGGGTGATAACGCAGTGGAGACTTGTCCTGTGCCTGACAACATGCACGTGCCGAAGGTCTCCTTTGGTCCCTTTGATGGAACAGCACCATTAATTGAATTTTGTGCCCCTGTAAGTAAAACTGAAACCCAACTAATCAGCCTGGCTTCTATGTTCCACAGTTTAGGTGCTAAATGAAATGCTCTGCTCTGGAGCTTGGCTCTAGATTGAAATATCATGGTCTAAATGTAAATATGAAGATGCAAAGACAGTATGAACAGATGCAACCTCTGGAGCAAAAGTGCATAAACTTCAGATTTCCCTGGTTATGCTCCTTCCAGCAAGGTTTTCTCTGGGTCAGCCCTGCTGTTATTATCTTTGCTCAAACACCTTTGGCGCACCTTACCAGAGCCCAAGGAGTTTGCACACAGCCCTTCACCTCCAAAGCCCTCTGCTTTGTCCTCCCTTGCAGCTGCTAGAGCATCCCCTGGACACGAATCCATCTGGCAATGCATCTCATGCCCTTACGGTGTGGGTCTCCTAATTGTCCCCTGCCTATTGCAGCTCAGCACGAGTCCACGAGCCAGGCAAAGGCCCCAAGTCCTGCCCATCAACCCGGGGAATATTATGGTGCCCCAACATTCTCCAGCTTGTTTTTTAGGAAAACAAACCTCTCAAGGGCACGTTAGAATAAGGTATTAGTGTGGGTGCAAAGTCCAGGCTGCAAAGTCTGAGAAAGCCGAAGCTGGACTGCGGTTGTGTAGCTTTGATTTCACTTGTTTTGGTGTGCGAAGGGTGCTCCTGTCTTAAACGACATGGTCACAGGCACGGTAGTATCGCTACACTTTGTGGATCAAAGGGATGGTGTTCGCTTCACGAGCAGCTCTTTAATAACCGATTTTCTTCTTGTTGACCAAGAGCAGCTGTGGGTCGTTGGTTTTAGACCACTGTTTCGTCCCAGCTCCACAAGTGACCCTGACCCATAGACATTGCCCAAATTTGCACAACTTCTCAGGACCGGGAGCCAGCAGCATTTTGCAGAGGGGGAATGGAGGTGCAGTTGGCACCCCAGCATGTGCATGAAGTGGGTGATCATGGATGTGACTCCAACTCCAGGGTATTTGCAGGATCTGCTGCTTCTGGCCATGCAGGGGTGAGCTCAAGGCATTAGGGAACACGCCGGGACACTGCCTGCCCGTGTAGAAGTTGCCAAACTCTCTGTGTACCCTCTGAGGTTTTGTGCGGGGACTTTCAGGAGGGAGATGCACCGGGGAAGTCAGCAATGGGCAGGCAGCATGGCTCCCAAAGGTGCCCTTGGGGATGCTCCTGCTCCATGCACATAGATGCAGCAAGAGGACAGATGTCCCAACACTCCTCTTGCTGACAGACGCGAGTTGCCTACAGGTCTTCCTAGAGCAGCGATTGCGCGTTACCTAGTCAATAAGACGTGCATAGAAATTTTTCAAAGCAGACCTAGATGTTTGCGGAGCCTCTCGTCCCTGTGTAATTCTGGGAACCAGCGCTGATGAACCTCACCATGCCTCGGTGCTACGGAGAGCCTCGGGCTTGGGTTAGCGCGGTACTCATGGTTTTGCACAGCGCAGCGGCCCCGTTCAGGCTCTTTCCCCCTCTCTGCCACCTGCTTCCCTACCTGGGGCTGTGGTCAGGCACGTGGGGCCGTGTTTACCCGCTCGCAGCTGAGCACACAAGTCCTGACAAGCTGACACTCAGTACAGCTCTCAGCTCCTGCCCTGTGTGCGGTCATCTCGGATGCAGGAGATGCTGGTGATTCCTGATCGGTCCTGTGGGCAGGTTGAAAGGCAGACGATGCAGCCAGGGGGCTGGTGTCCCTGGGGGCACCCCTGCACCACGGCCAGGATCTCCCCAAGACCAGGGTTGCTTTGCCTTCAATCCTTTTGCCCAGCTCGCACCCTGCTCTCTCCTCTGTCCCTATTGTGAATGGACTTTGCCCTTTGCAGCTTTTCCCCTCCTTGTGCACCTGCGTCCTCACCCCACGGCCGCCCGGCTGTAGGGCTTCGGGCTTGGGGAAGGCTGTGCCAAAACAACGGCCCTCCGCCTTACAGACTTGCTTCAAAGGTTTATAATCAGCTGAACTCTCCGCTGGATGGACTGGGGTTGACAGGGAGCACGTCTCTCCTTGTACGCCCTTAAACTTTGAGTTCTTTGCCAGGGTTCATTTTCTTCCCTTCCCCCCCTCCCCCTTTTTTATCCCTCTTGAGGCAGAGGTTGCAAGCGCTGTGCTCAGTGTGGTTGTGACGAATAAATCCCTCCATCCTCTCCTGGAGCTTGGGGTCCCGATCTAGCCAAGTGCTTGCTCATGGGCTTGGATTTAAGTGCATGAAAATTTTGTGCTGGATCTGGTCTCTCTTGTGTGCCAGCATCTTCCTTGGACCCGGCTTTTGACCTTTTGCAGCTGAAAGTAGTGGCTGG
>VZSC01017240.1:31481-104698 GCA_013398225.1 Steatornis caripensis
CCCCCCCCATCCCCAGGCCTCATGACTTTAAAAGGATTTGTGACAAGCCATGAGCCTTGAGAAAATAAACCATGATGAATTCCCATCCACAGAGACAATTCTGAAGGTATGTGTCCCCTCCTCCCCGCTCAATGGAAAACCACAGTCTTGGCCAGGACTGGAAGAGGAGCCATTCATTCAAGCCTGATTTCCCAAACCGTGTAACAAGAAATGGGGTCAGTCACTCTTAAATTAGCTCCGTGGGGATTCTGCTTCCCCTCGAGTGCCAGGTTAGCTGTGCAGAGCGTGCGGGGCTGGCCGATGTCCTCAGCACATGAGATGGGAGGGCAGCACATCGGGGCAAGCATGTAACCGAGGGATGGCTGGGAAGAGGATACACTAATCAGTGGGCTAATCGCCCCCTGGAAATACCCAGCTCCTTCTAACTCTGTTCCACTGTGATTGGATTGTGAGAGGGCCGTTAAAGCACCAGATACTGCCTTGCCTTTTTCTAAACAGTTAATGGGGTTTGAGTGCTATGCTTCATGTTTGCAAAAACATGTTTTTTGGAGGGGCTGGCATGGCTTTTGGATTTCAGTGAGGGCATGTAGGTTGCAAACCGTAGCCCATTTGCTGCCTGCCCCGCTGGAGGTGATCCGGACAAATATCACTGATTTGGTGGTGACAAGTGTGCTAAGCAACACGGATGAGAAGGTTGGTTTCTGCACCAAGCAGTTTTGAGCTATCAGGCAGCAAACAAACAGCCATCCATGGCCTTAAATCAGGGTCTAAACCCTGGTCTAGGTCCAGGAGAGGAGTAATCTCTGCTCGATTCCTTGACGTATGTGATTTTCTAGCTTGTGCTGGCTCAGCCGGTGCTTGGTGAGGAGCAGAGCCACATCTTCAGCCGCTTCCTGCCAGCCTGAGTGGGAGGAGGAGCGCTGGGTGCTTAGAAGCTACTGGTTTCCCTTGCACTGATCCCCACAAGACATGACTTTCCTCCTCTGGATGCACACATGAGAGGATTTACACTGGAATATGCCACTGGGAGGGATGAGGTTAGCACAGGGCAGTCTATGTGCTACGTAAAGCTCTGTGGGATGCCTGTAAAATATTGTGGTTTGAGCTGGTCAGAAGAAGGACAAGGTTTCGCATGGAGGAATTAGGAAGGTTGTTTTCTTTCTACGCGCCAGAAATCATCTGTTTGTTTGGTTTTGTTGAAAACATTGGCAGAGATGTGCAAAAAAATGTCCGTGTCGGCAGCGTGGTGTTTCGCGTTTTGTCGTCATGGTTTGTAATTGTTAAACTTGTGCTGATTTTCCTTCGTTCTCCTCTTGTACTTCGGAGTTATATTTGGACCTTGGTGAAAAACTGAAAGCAGAAATACATTTATTTGAGTAATCACATTCTTGGGGAAAGGTAGGGAGGAAAGATTGTTTTCAACTCTTTCCTCAGTTAAAAATTATCCCTAATTCCTAGTTATACTAAGAAAATGCTAGTGTTACTTTGTACAGATGAGTAAAATGGTTATTGATTCCCAGCACGTCTCCCTGCAACAGGCTCAGCAAATTTTCCTGCCTTTTCAGCTGCATCTGCCTCACCTTCATCTGCCTAATTGGTCCCATAGCCTGCATGTGTTTTATGGGAGGGACAGGACACAGGTCTTTCCCTGCAGTTTTGTGTGCGCACATAGCAAACTTTGCAGAAGGAGGCCCTGTGCTACTCTAGCAAGGCTAACCAGGGCAGGCAGGGAGAGGGAAGGACCGTGCAGACGTGAAGTTCCTGGGAAATTCTCTTGCAAATGGGTGGGGAGTGATGACACATCAAAAGCGATGGGGAGAAGCAAACCCCGTGATATCAAACACATGGCAAGATGAACCACCTACTGTTTAATGAGAGAATTAGGACCCATGAATGTTTTTTCTCAAGCTACTTCAATCTGTTTCTAATCCTGGCCTAGGGAAAAGTGGATGAGAAGCAGGAGGCCAATATATATATATATTAATGTTTCTCATCTTTAGTAAGTGTGTGTGTATTTATATTTACCGTAATTGCTCACAAAGACATGTTTGACACTTATTTCTGGTGTTCCTTGGCAGCAAGAGGCTTTTTACCACCAACCTATTGATACCACATGGTGGGTAAGAGCACCTCCTACTCTCCCTCTCCTCTTTTGTTCCTTACTGAAAAGCAACGGGTTGTCTCAGCTTGGCAGAAAAAAATGAAAAAAAAGGGAGAAACCAAGTTATTGGTTCAGTTCCAGAGCCCTCCCTTTTTCTTCTGAAATGTGGGTCCCTTGTTCCAGCAAGGGTACGTGTGCATACGTGCTTGCTGTGAAGCGTTCCCATGGCAGAGCTTTCACAGCACTCTATTTATTTTGCTGGGTTCTGGCTCAGGTCAACCACGATGCTCTGAAGCGTGGTGGTTTGGACTTGGAGATGGATCATGTGGTCTCCATTATTGGAGATCACCGCTTAAAAGCCAGCCTTGCCAAGACAGACCAGAGCCTCTCATTATCTCACAGCTTTGCCCAAAGTTGGATGAACGTGGAGCCTTCAAGAAGGGTCCACCTGGTTAATGTAGATAATGCAGAAGTGCCTGTAGGATAGAGGTTGAAAAAGAAAACACTTCCTTACTCCTCCAGTGGTGAAAAAGGTCTATGCTTTGATGGGGAGTTTTGCTTACACAGATTGTCCACTCACAAGTCCTTGTTTCTCTTGGGATGTCACTATAAGTAAGGACAATTTGTGTTAGTGCGGGCTGGTGGCCCATCAAATGGGCTTGTAGAGGGGAGACCATCACATCACGTATTAAGCAGGTTTATAAAAACCTGGTTTTCTTCACTGAGAAGCACTACTGTTCCAGAGCGCTGCTTTGGAAGATGAAACCTTGTCTGTGAGATACAGCTATGAGCTCTGCTGGAAGACCATTTTAGAGGGCTTGGAGAAATGTGCTGAGTTTGTCAATGAAACCAAAATGCAGAGCTAGGTTGGGCTGAGATCCTTTCAGAGAAGATCCAGTAGACATCTGCCTGGGGACTGGAAACCAGCCTGCAAAGTGATGCTTGGGCTGCTGCTGCTCATTGGCCTCATGGCGAGCAAGATTTTGGGTGAATGGGTGAGGTGATGCGACAACAACATTTTGGGGTAAGGGAGGAGTATTTCTCACTGGTGACTGGGAGGGCAATTGGGTGGGTCAGGGCTAAAGATACTGTCAGGATGGCAAAAGATGGATGTGGCTTCCTACTTTAATATCTATACATGAATATCTATTTATATCTCCTTTTCCCCAAGCAGATACATCCTTTTCCACAACATGTATCACAAAGTGCTGGTGGCTAAACATTTCAGGGGCTCTTGTGGGATATCTGGCACTGCCTTGGCTGGAGAAGGGACACGGGGTAGGTTGAACTGGGGCAATTGTTTGTTACAAAGGACTTGGATATTTTAAGATAGTCCTAAAGCTACTGTTTTCTGTCATAAATTCTTTGAAGGTCAGAAATGTTTAGCTGATCCCCTCAGAGAATTGGCTCTTCCACAAAGTGATTCATCTCCTCTGAAAATGACCTGCTTTTTGGAAATGGCATTCATTCTCCATTGATTCTAAAGGAAGCCAAATGTCCAGCCTGGGCTGCCTCTGGCCTTTTAAAAACTCCTAAATGCAGGTGGGATGCATCCCACTTTTAATATCTTAATCGTTTTTAATTAGATTGAGCTTTCAAGATCTTCCACCACATCAATTTCTCTTGCTCTCAGAAAATTTCTGTGGCTTTGTCCTTAGCTCTATCCAGCTTTTAAAGATCTTCTCTCCAATGCGTATTGCAAACTGTACACGGTATTTCAGTATCTGTGTTGTCTGTGGTTTCTGCAGACATAGAAACTCTTCCTTTCTCTTACACACTATCACTTTTTGGGGAAATCAAATTTACTTTCTTGACATTCTAACATTCAAATCCTTCTCAAAAATTCACTGGCATTCAGGCCACAGCTCTCTGCTCTGTGGGTATGGTAGATGCTCTGTGTCATCTGCATGTAACTTTGCATTTTGCTACCTAAAATACGTATTTGAACAGAAGCATGCCAGCAACTTCATAGTCCTGATGCAGCAGAATGCCCTGCCCTCCTCATTACTTACCGCTTTGCCAGCTTCTGTGACCTAAACAGCTTACATCAGCTGCAAGTAATATATTTACTTCCATGAAAGTTGATGACAATGTTGACTACCTCTGGGCAAGGCAGTAGGTCCTGACAACCGTTGGTGATACTTTCTCACTGAATAATACCGCCCAGCTTCTGCAAGCTAGACAGTCCCAATCTATTGAATGTCTGTTTTATTTCTATAGTGTAGCAGAAACTTTTCAAACAGAAGGTTGTGCAATGTTAAGTCATGCACCACATGAAAGTTTGTATTATGCCTGTAAGAGCCTCTTTGATGAACAGAACTCATAATTTTGTCAGAAAATGAGATCAGGCCTATTTCCCATGAAAAACATTGACTGACATTTGTTGCGAATGTAATTATTTTGTAAGGTGGAGCGTTGTCACGTGGCCTAACTTTAACCAAATAACAGTTTGCTGTCTGATCCAAACTAGCTGCCAAGGTTCGTTCTGCAGTCAATGGAGCGAGATCAACCCTCCAGCAGGTGAATCATCTAATCTATGTTAGACATCTGTCTTACAGTAAGATGATTGCAGTTTGGAAGTGCCTGCCTGTCTCCATTGACTGAAGAAGAGGAGCAAGGATTAATTTTGAGCTAGCCTGTGTATAGCTACCTGAGTGAAATCACTTCTCCTGTTAAAATATTGGCACAGCCTTACCATCCCTTTCTCCAAATGTTGAGAAATGCATTGTTCCCCTTCAGGACTCTCATGACTCACAGTCTAGGGAGTTTCAGGTAAGTCATAGGATGAATCCTCAGGATACATGTCCAAGATCCCCTCCCTGCCCCTTCTCTTTATCCAGAGAAATGGTTAGGCTTTGACTAAGATGTTAATGGAGCAGCATTTGCTAGACTACTCTCTGTTTGCCAGCTAGCCACAGGCTTCGATCCTTGATCTCTACACACCCACCCCCCCAGCTGGAAATGAAAGTCTCGTGTTTCCCTCAGCAAATGTTCCAAGGCAAGTGTTAAGTTTGAGAGAAAGTTGCATGGAGTGAGGATGGAAATGCGTATGCGATGCCTTGACCCTGCCTTGGGAGAAGAGGGCACGGCCAGGCTGGGCTGGATGGTCAGAGCCCTGGTGTAAGTGCTCCTGGGGGTTGTACCAACATAGGGCAGCCGCTGAGCGCAGGAGCAGAGGACCTTTTTGTCAGCAGAGCTGGGCCAGGAAACATTGCCCTGCTTCAGACTCTAAAAGGCAGAATAGATGTAGTCTCTGGGCACCGAAGGCGGGTTCTCATTGCAGGTGTGTGGGAACTGGAGATTAATCTATGCTTGGGTAAAGGACATGGCTTATTAACAGCCCATGCCAGGTGCTACACCCTGTCTGACAGTGTCATAGCACTCTTTGAAAGCCCCAGCTGGGATAAGGAGGGGACTCATTTCTTCATACACCCAATGAGTCCCCAGAAATGGAAGCAGAAGAGATGAGCAGAAGGTGGCCAAAGGGGAGGGAAGGAGGTGGAGAGGATTAATTCCCCCAAGTCAGAAGGGAAGCAATGCTTGTCCATGCAGCATCATGTAGCGATGCCTCAAGCCAGCTCTTAGTGAGATCAGCATCACCCTTGATAGCACATTTTCTGCCCCAGCGAGGAGTGCCAGGGTTACAGCCCGTGCTTTCAGGACCTGCTGGAGTGGGGTGACAGTCGTAGCACATGGTGTATCAGTTGCTGCAGCCTTTACCGGCTCAGAAAAATCATGCACAAGGAATGGTAAGGGGGGTTTTGTCAATGAAAATACATGCATCTAAAATTGCTTTTTAATCCTGGTTGTCCCTAGATTCCTCCTTTTTCAGTGTGCATCACTCCAAGGAGACCAGAATAGTGCTGGAAGTGCACAGATGTACAGCTGCAGCTATGAAGTGCTGAAACCAGCCAAGGATTTAGAAGCTATTAATTACAAATAAAACAAATGAGCGTATTTCATGACCTGCTAATTTGTAAGTGAAGAGAGAAAAGCAAAACAAATCAAACTGTTGTTTGCAGCAAATTGTTTACTTTGCTCTAATAATAAATATGACTAAAAAGAAATGCCAGTGTTCTGCCAAGGCAAAAAATGTGTGTGTCTGCATGTGAGTGTAATTCTTCTCCTGTTAAGCACTTTAAATGAGTGAAGCTGAAAGGATTACTGAAATCTCATGTTTCATCCTTTAAGCTCTTTGTTCATATTTGCATTTCATTGAATCCATGGAGGACAGACTAGATTGCTGTAATGTGGTTAATCATTGATTAGTGTCAATTGAGCAATTTTATTGTCTTTAATAGATGGGTTCCTTTTTGGGAATCAGTTTTGCTTCTAAGAAGAACAATTCTTGTTATTGATTAAGGGAAGAGGAAACATCTTTTTAGTTGTATTGATTTTATTTTAACTTCTTTTCCCATCTAGCATGTGGATCAGCTTCTGCAACCGCGGTGCTAGACAGCAAGAGGGACATGTGTTAACGCATTCGTGAACGAGAGATATATTTGTGTACAGCAATATTCTCTTCTTTCCACCCCAATATGTCCTGCACCATGACATGGAGCTGGCAAGTCACCATATGTGCTGTACTTTGAAGACTTGTAGTCAGGAAAACCTTCTGCTCCATATTTCTTCAGTGTCCAGGACTGGCTCTCAAATATTTTAGCATTTCAGATATTTGCATTCTGGACACGATCTCTTGTGGGAACAGCAGAGCCATCCTAAGCACGGAGGAAATGTGGATTCGGAACCATATCCAGACTTAGTAACTTAAGTCTTCCTCTCTAATGGGCTGAACTGAGATCTCTCATCTGAGAAGTCCCAAAAGGCTTCAGCTGGAGCCCATGTGTCCGGTACAAGGCATTTCAAGATAGAGGAAGGCCAACTGGATAAGGTCCAGGGGAGAACAGCAAGAATGATCAGAGGTCCAGAAAACATGACCTCCAAGGAAGGACTGAAAGAGTTGGGCTTGTTTAGTCTAGAGGAGAGATGACTGCAGAGAGATTTGCTGGAAGACTGTAAGTATGTAAAAGGGTACTGTGGAAAGGAAGAGGAGAACCTGCTCCTTGAGTCCACTGCAGGAGGACACACAACATGTTTTCACCTAAATCAGGAACAAGACCTTTGGATTGGACAGGAGGAGAGGGTTTTCAAGGGTAAAGGTAGTTATGTTAAGCAAATATCTGTTGGTACAAATGATCCTATGAAGGAGAAGCAGAAAGGACTAGATGAGCTGTCGAAATCTTTTCTAGTTCTGTTTTTTGTGGGTATTTGAAGTTGTTTGTATTCTGATCCTGATTTTTCTGCTCTGGTGTGTGCCCTCATAGATGTGAAGATGGGATAAAACGTGTGGTTTGAAAACCCAAAAGACATGATCAGGAATGTTCAGGTGAAAGAATCCTATGCAGGACAGGTGCTGCCCTGTGCAGAGCAAGGGTAAGAACAAACACCTATGGGTCACCTGGGAGTCTACATGGCTGGAAGTCTCCCACCCACTGGTTCATCTGTGTACACAAAGGAGAAGAAAGCATGAGATGAGAAAATACACTCCCTGGTGAGTGCAAGGTCCTTCCCTCCAAGCTCATCATCATCATTCTTCTCAGTTTTGGGTGGATACATTGCAGGGAGCTCATGTTTGGAGATGTTTCTGAATCTTATGCCTAAAATACTCCTTTAATCAGCATTTGTTAGACTTAATCTAGAGAGTATGTCTAATTTCGGGGCTCTCCCAGTACAGGGAAGATATTCATAAACTGGAGAGAGTTCAGCAGAGGCCACCAAGATGGTTGGGGGCTGGAGAACTTGCTGCATAGGGAGAGGATGACGTAATGGGCTTTGTTCCCCCTTGGAGATTTTCAAGATCAGACTGGATATAGCCCTAAGCAACCTGGTCTGATCGCCTAGCTGATGCTGCTTTGAGCGAGAGGATGGACTAGAGACCTCTGGAGGTCCCTTCCAACTCCATGTTTCTGAGAGTCTAAAATTCACTGTCTGTATCTGTCATAACCCGGTGCCACTACCAAGGGCAAAGACGCTCTCTAAGTGTCTGCTGCCAAGAGACAACAAAAGCATTGCACTACATTGTTGGTGCCAGTACCTCTGCCTTAATTACCACCGCATTTCCATATTCATTTTTATGCAGATGACAAACATGTCTAAATGTCCTCACATGTCTCTGAAACCACTGCTCTTCACCTCATGTGCTCTCAACCTTCTCTCCCCTTCTCTGTTAGCAGGAAGAAGACAGCCATGAGCTCCCGTCAGGATTGCTCTCGCCCGGAGGGGTCATACAGAGATTCCCAAGCAAACACACACCAAACTGGGGCTGGAACTGGGTTCAGACTTACATGAATGTGGCACGAGAGGAGAAATTTATGAACTCAGGCTCAATGTTGCTGTAACATGGCTATCCACTTTTTGGATCCTACCTGTCACCTTGTCAAGGTACCCCATGCTGAGTGCACCGGTTTGCGTTAGCTCTAAGTACCCCTGTCTCTGTGCTGTCCTCCATGTTCTGGGCTGTTTAAGCCTTTGTAACAGCTGAGGTTATTCCAGGTTAACAGGGGAAGATTAAGATTGTTGCTGTTGTTTAGCATCATGTTGGTGTGTTTCAATTTTACTCCAGATCCTTCTTAGTGGAGTTCTCATTTTTGGGTTTTCTGTCTTTTTGTTTTTGGTGGTGTTTCTTTTTTTTATTTTTGAGGGGGGTGTTTGTTGTTGTTGGGTTTGGGGGTGGGGTTATTTGTTTGTATGTTTTGTTATGGGGTTTGGGGTTTTTTGTTTGTTTTTTAAGTGAGATCAAAGACGTAGCAGTCCCTTGGCATGGGCTTCTAAGTAATAAATAACTGTTACAGCCAGTTTGAAGCTCAGACCAGTCCAAGATGTCTAATAATCCACTGTGAATCACAGATGTTAGACCCTCTCTGATAATGAGGATCTATGGTGATATTTCCACAGTTTATCAGAATCTGCAAGAGGTATATGTTCAAACTCTGGGCACAGCATATAGAAGTCCTGTTAGCGTGAAATCCTAACGGTGTTCCCCAGACAAGGCGCCCACCCTTATATCTTGACTTCCCCTCATTTTCAAGTGCCTGGGAGAGAAGGACGAAGATGATGAAGGTCTCGCAGACCCTCACGGTGGGGCTACTCCCAGCCACGAAGAGCAGACTTTAATGCCTATTCCACGCCTGGATTTTCTCGGATTCGGGCAAAGGGCTTGCCTGTGCTCTCTGAGCACCTTCTCATGGTGCATGAGTGCTCAGCATCACATGATGTGCTTTTGCAGGGAACACCCTGCCTGGATCTAGTCCATCTCTAGTCAAAGGATTATTCCCAACAGACTGTGCTTTAGTCCATTTTTAGATGTCTTAAAGAGCAGGGTTTCCACCACAGCCTCTGGGGAGGATGTTCCACAATCCAGTAGGTTAGATTTCAGTGCTAAGAATGTTTCCCCTGATATTCAGAGTTCATTTTCCATTTCTTAATCCCGTCTTGTGATTCCTGGTTATTCCCCTGTCGGGCTAACCTAAACAATTTCTTCCTCTCCCTGACATTTATGCCTGTCAGCTAGTCAGCAGACAGTTGTCCTCCTTTGCTGTCCTCCAGCCAAACTAGACATATTTAGGTCCTCCAGTTTTTTCCCTCGTAAATCACTTAATCATCCATGTTGTCCCACTTTGACTTCTCTCCAGCTTGAAACATTCCGGTGCTGCTGAGGTGCCCAGAAGCAAATCAAGTCCCCAGTGACCTCAGCCCAAGGAGGAGGTTGACAGAGAAAACCTTGTTTATGAGAAAATCCCTACAGCCATCTTCTTTGTCACAGGGCGGAAACAGGGTTTTGGTGCTACCCCTGAGACCTGGCTGGAGAAAAGCTGCCAATTTCATTCAAATATTCCATTGAATCCAGGCACTGGGAACAGCTGAGAAGCGATGTCCTGCTGTGTTATTTTCATGCATTTCATTGTAATCTACTGTGGTGGTGTTGGAAGGACACAAGGAGGAAGGGCTGGCCCAAGGAAACACGGTGATAAATGCACCAAAAGAGCTTGCTCTCAAGTGCCACAGCCTGTCCATGCCAAGGTCATGTCCTGACAGAGAAAAAGCCCAGAGTACCTCTTCCATTTCCCTTAGGACCCCTTTTCTAAACACGAAGGAGAGGAAGTTGCTTTTTGTTTGCCATCTGTCCTGAGCCAAGGCTGATGTTCACCTTGTTTTCTTTGGGTATTGATATGTGTTTGCTAATGCAGGCCAGAAAAAAAAACCCCACATTCTCCAATCTTTCTTTAAAAAGTAAAATAGCTAGCTTAGGAAGAACAGGCCAGCAGCATGTGCGAATGGTCCTGGGCCACCACAAATCTTTTCTCTCTGTGTAGGGTTAATTAAACGTCACGGAATTATGGGTGATTATCACTCTGTGGAGCCTGGCTTGTTCCTTTCCAGAGCCCCTCAAACTCTTCATGCTCTTTCCAATGAAAAGAAAACCAACTGGAAGGGGTGATTTAACCAGTGTTCGCTGGAGCAGGGGTCAGGTCTCGTTTGAAGCTCTGGATTCCTCCCAGGATAGCAGTAATGTCTCAGTCTTAATTAGAGCCCAAGGTGCCATCGGGTTATGAGGAGATGCTGTGGTGATGAAGCTATTGCCTTAGCCTGTGGCATAAAACTGAGCCCTAGACTGCTTGTTCGTGTCCAAGATCCTCTGCCATGATTGAAATTCATTATAGTGTCGGCGTCTGTTATTTGTAGTATAGCATTGTCTGCCGCCTTAGATAAGACGACAGAAGGTTTAATGACACTGGGAGGTAAAAATGACTGTGCCATCAAAATAGACAAGTCAGGAGGAAGAAGGATTTTTTTCTTTTTTCTCATTTTAATGATAAGGAACTGTTAGGCTAGAGAGGAAAGTATAATCACCTTCCTCTGCTGGGTCAGGTTTTCTCAAGAGCTCAGTCCCAGCTGAAGCACTTTCATAATGTCCAAGGCGTAGGGTCCTTCAGAACTTGTCCAGAGACAAGGCTGTGCCAGACGCCAAATTACTTGAACTAGCAGGTGATGATTTTAGCGCATGATCATCCTTCCCGCGCGCCATTGCAAGTAGACAGACGCTTGAAGCGTTGACCATCCCTGGTGTAGCTTAATGGCTACAGCCATTTTTCTGCAGCAATCCTGTGCTTACTTCACACAAACACCAGGTAGTTAGTGAATGGCTTTAAATCCTGGTGAGGGTACTGTAGCCGAAAGTGCTTTGTACCAAAACTGCAGATTACAGTAGACCAACCCATCAGAAAATTCCTCTTCGTATTTAGAACACAACCTCTAATTTTGCTCCTCCAGCCTATTTTAAAAACAGGAAAACAACAGCCTCTTTTAAAAATAGGAAAACAAACACTTTACTAAAAACATCAGCTTTTTTTTTTTTTTGCCTTTTTTATTTTGCAGGCTGCATAGGCCCTGACTCAGCAAGGCATTTCTTCTTTATGCATATCTTATGCCTCATGTAGCACATCCCATCTCTATTTTGATCTCCTCATACCTCCAATGAGTTGGCTCCTGGGTAAAGACCAGTTAGTGGAAACAGTCCTTGTGAAATGCTGAGCGAGCAGGATTAAAAAAGAGGAAAGCTTGGTTGAAAATTACCTACGTGACAGTGGAACACCCAAAATCCTCTTTCTATGGAGGACATAGCTGTGAGGCAGAAGGCAGCGTGATAACATCAGCTCCCTGTGGCAGACGCTGCTGCCAGAAGGAAAGAGAACAAGCCTTGGTGCTCGCCCAGATGGGGACTCAGTTTAATGTCCTGTATCCAAGCCCATGTTTTTCATCTCTCTCCACCAAAGTGGATCACAAGTATTTGAGCTCCTGTGAGGCTCCTCGCTAATCTTGAAAGACTAAGGAGTGCTAATGAGTAAAAATGTGTTTGTTTTTTTTTTTTCTTTAGTTCACGCTAGGAACCTTTGCCTCTTTCTTGCACAGACACATCTGACCATACTGATCTGCCTGTTTATTACTTGCAGACAAGGTTACTGCATCCCTCCCATGTTTGAAGTTGAATGTGATAATAAGGTACTTGTCTGACTCCAGCCTACCTTTGGAATGGAGGAGGGCAATGTCCGTGCCATAGAGACAAGGCTAGAGAAAGGGTGAAACGCTCATCTTTTTATCCAGCTACTTCAGCCAGTGACTGACGGCCAGAAAATGAAAGTTATCTTTCTTCTTTCCTGGGAGCAAAGGGAAAACTGTCCCAGATGACACACCTCTTTCTCCCACCTTTCGTTGCCATTTATCAGGTCTTTGCAGCACTCAAAGCTCGTTCGGAGGGTTTGGTCAGGCATAAAGTGGCCATAAAGGCATTTTGGATGTAGACGAGCTGTGAGGTTCAGGAAGTCCCTTCTAGTAAGAGGGGTGTGGGTAAGGAACTATAAAAATGGACCTCGGTTCAAGGATGAGATTTGCTCTGGTAGTCATATGAGCAGAGGATTGGAGGCTGGGCGCCTGTTCTGGGGAAATGTGACTTTGCTGCTCCTGTGCCTTCCTTACGCATCTGCTGCTGGCCACTCCTGCAGGCAAATGGGGTTAGTTGGACCTTTGGTCTAACTGTGTTCATGAATTTGTAGAGGGACTCTGACCCCAGATGTTCAGGAAAGCCCTGCCCATCCTGTTTTCCTAGGGTAAGATTCAAGAAATGCGGGGTTTTTTGGACTCTGCATGAGAGCTTAATACACTCTATAGGTGCATGTTAAGTGTCTTTAAAGCCCAAATCCTACATGTTTCATAGTATTGCTATTAATGTCCCTATCCCTCTTAGCATTTATTGCAAGTCTCATTCCTGAAGCGTTTAAAAATCATGCAGTACATAAATTTCCAGGACTCCAGATGTCTCTTAATGCCCAGCTCAAGTGACCGGAGTCCAGGATGCTTGCTGCAATGAATGGCAGGCGAATCTTAACTGCACTTAATTCCTCCACTATACTTTACACCTTGGCAAGGCAAAATGAACAACAGAACATAGGCAATGTCACAAAATGCCTTCTAAGGGTCAGGGGTTGCTTTGTCTCCTGGGTTTGTATCACGGCATTCGGGCTACCTTGGATACTCTGAGGAATAAATAGGATTCAAATAATAAATAATAACAACAGCCACACTCCTGAAAAATGTGAGCCACTGACATTTAGAGTTTATTTTCTGCTTTTACACTGCTTTAATCTCTCACCCCCCTTTCTCCTATGTTAAATGGCACTGTAAAAATAGTGTTTTGAGCTAAAAGCATGGGAAAGTCCAAAATCCTCTCTGCATTCCCACTGAAGCACCAGCAGTTCCCACAAATTGGAGATTTCCCTCCCTCCTCCCCAACTTTTCTCTTTTTTGTTTTTTGTGCCGGATAGGAATTGTTAGATTCAGGGCGACTGTGCAGGACTTGGGGTTGGAAAGGAAGGGAGTGGGGAAGTGGGGGAAGCAGGGTAAAGAAAATGGAAAAAAATACACCACAGTAGTAGCCACAAAATTCTTCTTCGCTGCTCCAGCTTCTCCTTTGAACTGTATACGCACCACCACCCCCCCCTTCCTTTAATAAGGAACAAATTTTCAGTGCTCTATGGGAAAGTTTGAATGCAACATATTTCTGACAGGTCACTGTCAGTTCATACTAAAGAGTTTTTTGCCCTTTTTTTTTTTCCTGCCCCTACCCCCTTTTTAAAATTTTCTTTCTTCCTTTCTATCTTTATCTGTCTCTTTTTTCTTTTGTAGGATGGAGTGGTGCCTGCAATACGCTGGCTCGGATGCTGAGAGGCACATCGCTGTGGGTAGTGGCGTGCAGGGCACTTGGAGTTAATGGTGTCCTGCTGATGTCACTTGTTGCTCGTGGGCGACAAACGGTTGTCCCTTGCTCATCCGCGGCAGAGCTTTGCCACATCTCCAGCACACAGCAGGAGCCGAGGAGTTTGGAGCTGGGCTGACCCTTACCCGGCCTCTGAGCTCCAGTGCCAGCTCTGGTGCAACTGGAAATATCTGAAGCGATGTGTTGGGGGACAGGGTGGATTGCCCGTGGGCAAACCCCAGAAAGACTCTGGATATTCCTGGAGAGCTCAGTGCTAAATTTATTCTCATAGAATATTCTCAATTTATTCAATAAATTTATTCTCATAATTGAGAATATTCTCAATTTATTCAATAAATTTATTCTCATAGAATATTCTCATATTCTCATTATTCTCCTGCCAAATTTGCAAATGCTAACAAAGATTTGGGGAGGGGACAAGCAGGAATGTAATGTACAGGACTCAGCATAGCTGAGAAAAAGAGAGATGGAGGCTCCTTCATACTAATGAACCTTCTTCCCTGTGAATGGACTTGCACCTTCAGGGCTCTGAGATGCTTCTGCCCAGAGACACAGCCACTGTGTTGAGCTGCATGTGAAGCTTCGGACACCCTGCTCATCTAGAGGCCCAACGCAGTGTGCTGAAGTAAAGCATTGCATTGGCCTCCTTGGACAAAACTCTTGATATTCAGCCAGTTTCCTCTACAGCCTGGCCAAGGGTGCTCAAGCCCTGGTTCCTTGCCCAAACGTAATGATAGTTTTCAGCCCTGGCTTGAGGCAGCACTTGCAATGCTCATTTCTGGTTTTCTGGAGGACAGAAGCTGGTGCAGACTGGTACAGCCAAGGCTGTTCTGGGAGCAGACAGAGGAAATGCTTTTTAGGGGAAGCCAACAAAATAGAGCAGCCCTTTTTTCCCAAGTCTGGTATGAAGCTATGGTGGCTGCTCCTGCTGGGGGACGTCTTGAGGCTTCTGGGTAGAAGTAGGAGGTGCCGTCCTCCATTCCCCGTCCTCTTTTTCTCTGCAGCAGTGGCATTTAGTGGTTATCCCAAGTTCCGTCTCCTCTCTCCCCCCTCTTTCTGTCCTTCTTGTAGGAGCAATCCATGGGGCCTGTTTTACCCCAGTGCAGAAAAGTCTTGTGCCATCTCCACCCACCATATCCTGTGCCAGCTGAGGCAATGCTCAACCAAAGTCCCCTTGCATGTGGTGCCCTCCCCGACAGCAGCACTTATGCCCCAAATTTGCCGGCTTCCCCCAGAGCAGCTGAGGTGTTAATATTTAACAACAACGATCAATAAGCTGTATTGCTGCTGCAGGGTCGTGTCTAATGTGGGTCATTTCACGCAGCTTTTGGTTGCGCCCCGGTTTTTTGAATGACACTGAGAAGCTCGGTAGAGAGTGGGGGACCTACGGTGGAATGAGGCCCTTGAAGGGCAATCTTAGGCAAAGGTAATTGGCTTCATATGTCTTGCAAGCCACTTCTGAGATCTCAAAGCAAGGTCAAGGGTGCTTGAGGCAGAGACGAGAGGCTGTTCTTCCTAACATTCATTTCCCAGTGGTATGTCAACAGCTTGTTACACGGCCAGGGCTGACGACTGTTAAAGATTGGGATGGGTGACTCATCGCATTTACTTTAATATCCATTTTTATTTAGTATCGCAGTGCAGTGGCTTGACTAATCGGCATAAATCTCCGCTGCTTCCCAGGAGTGGAACACATCAGTGCCGGGCCCAGGAGGAAAAATAGAAAAGCTTTTTAAAATTGGGTTTGCCTAGTGGTGTCCCATGAGAGGGACAACCTTCACTTTTGGCTGTTCTTTGGGGTTCCTGCTCATCTTGCTGGGTGGATTTTGGCTTGTCAAAATGTCCTTCCTTTCAGTGGCTGAAGCCTCAGGCTTTGCTTAACAAGTTCTGCTTTGCAGTCCTCCGATGCTCATTGCAATGGCAGCGTTATGCCCTGCTGATGTTGCTAACAACGGAGCTAGCCCAGGCCAACAAATGCCAGGGCTGGCATCCAAGTGTTCAGCAAAAACTTCTTCACAACAGATGAAAGTATCTGATTTTCTACTGATTCCTGCAGAGCTGAGCAGCTCTGGAGAATACCGGCCACTTCTCGATCAGCCAAGTACGTGCTGATATCTTTAGGAAATCTTGTGATTAGCTGTGACGGTGGATTTTGGGAAAAGGGAGGGAAGCTGCATGAAGGCAGTTGGATAAAATTTAAATCATTAAAATTATTTTGGAGCCAGCTTTCCATTACAGGGGACTCAAAGCGGACCAAGAACCTGTATTCAATGGTAACGTTTTTTTCTGGCCCTGCATATCTTCTGCTTGGGGTGACTGATGTGTTTTAGGTCATGTCCTTAGCTGGGATGACTTTTCTGCTTTCCTTGGCCTAAGTGTTGCGGATTTCCTATCATCTCCTTGTGGAAGCCTCTCCATTCTTCAAATAGGTACCTTTGCTGATGCTCCACACACTGTTTCCCTTTGCACTCCTACAATGCCCTGCTGAAGGGAAGGAGGTGAAAATAAACGTGTTTTGCTGAGGGAAGGTCATGCAGGGCATGATCTGTCAGCTGTAGGATTTTGTGCTGAGAACTCTCATCCCCCCACGAAAAGATGAGATCTGTGGAAACGTCTAATGTTTAAAGGCTAGCCTCTTGATCCCTGTCATGTTATTGAGAGTGTGAGGGATAGATACCATAACTCCTGGTTCAGCCAAAGGGGAATGCCCAGATCCCACATGCCAGGTGGAAACCCCCAGTAGAAAGTCCCAGCTCCAAGACTTTTGCCGGATGTTAGAGCCTCTGCTCAAAGGGGGCTCTGGACACCGACCTTGCCTGAAGTTAGGGACCCACTTAGGTAGGGGGTACCCCCGCAGCTTGTGGCGGCATCCTCTCACCTGCCTTTGATTTTTGTTTTCTCTTTCTACAAAGAGTTAGTGAATAAAGTACAGCCACTGGAACATGGGTGGCTTTCCGGGTTGCGTTTGTGGACCTGGGTGTTTGGATTCTACTCAAGTCCCATTGCAGGTGTGAATGTAGCTACTTGAGACAGTACTTATGTCTGAATTAAGCTCCAAAGAGAGAGGCACCTCCAGAAGGCGTTTCACGCCCACTAGTCTAGTCTTTTTCTATT
This sequence comes from Steatornis caripensis, assembly GCA_013398225.1. Lineage (NCBI taxonomy): Eukaryota > Metazoa > Chordata > Aves > Caprimulgiformes > Steatornithidae > Steatornis > Steatornis caripensis. Next base: position 48,527 of record VZSC01017240.1, read on the forward strand.
CTTTTGGGCGTAATGGAAACCCTATAGTCAACCTGACTTTTTTCTGCTTCAGATTTGCTCTCACCTCCTTCAATTCTCTCATCTTTATCATGGAACAACTTCTTTGTCCAAATTGTATTCACTTCCCAGGATGCCTTTTAGCACTGTTTCAATGGAATTGCACAAATGGAAAGTCATACAAAAGTTAGTCAAGTACCTCAGCTCTGCTTACAACCCCTGTAAAATGTCTAGTATAATCTATGATGGTGTAAACTGTGGTGTACATTCTCGAATTTAGTATCTCATAAATTCATAGAATCATAGAATATCTCGGGTTGGAAGGTACCCGTAAGGATAATCAAGCCCAAGTCCCTGCTCCTCACAGAACCACCTAATATTAAACCATATGACTAAGAGTGTTGTCCAGACACTCCTTGAACTCTGACAGGCTTGGTGCCATGACCATGCCAGGTTTAAAACTACTTCTGTCCAAATCACAGAAGTCAACATGTTATCAAAATAGGCAGTTCTCCTGCTTTGGCAGCAAGCAGGTTGCATGTGGTCTCCACTTAAAGTAGGATATACCCGATCCCCAGAAATCTGCTGCCTCCTGAGATCTCTAATTGGATTGTCTTACGTTTCCCATCAAAAAGCAGAAGGGTAGTGAAGGGACATGAGGAGGACATCCGTGTCACCTCCTCTAAGATGCATTAGACAACAACTTTGGGATGAAATGAGGTTATTTCTTCAGTGTCTTTTTCTCTCCAGTCCATGAGTAAGATAGGTGAGTAACAATCCAATGTTTCAACTTGTAACTTGGGGCAGATATTATTGGCAAAAGAGCGAAAGGGAAATAAAAACTCTGTGAGACAGTGGCATTGGTTGGATTGCAATATTAATTCAGCAGGTTGCGATATTAATGCTAGAGATTCCCTTATTCCTTGTTCTGTGTCCTATGCACTAGATTACACTACTCCCCTTGTTGACTCCTCGGTATAACTTGGTGAAGTCAATGGTGTTGCGCTCTCCCACTCCTTCTTTTCCCTTTAGGCATGAATCAGACTCCAAGCCCTTGGCTCCGGGACACATCCATGACGATGAGGTAAGTTTCCAGTCTTAGGCACTGACAGAGACAAGCTGGGAAGAATTTGTCTCTGTGTGGCTGGAGAATGACTGTGTCCTCCCATAAGGGAGCAAAACTGGAAGCCAGAAAAAAGATCTCCTCTTGGCTGTGCCACGGAAATTCAGCATTACAGTAGCAAAAGGTCAGGACGCAGAGCAAATGTGGCTAATCCCGCCGCAGTAGGGGAAAGGCTTTATATGGTATGGCCTTCTCCTCCTTTTCTCAGGAGAAAAGACTTTCAGAACACCCCAGTGGAAGAACCCAGAAGTGGGAGATTCTTGACATTTTTCTCGAAACCCCTCAAGGGAATCCTATCAAAGTGGAGAGCTGGTTACAGCCTCCTGCTGTTACAAGTACCATCTAAGCAACCTCAGGCTGACCTTAGCTGGTCAGTGACACTGGTCTTTCTCAGAAACCCACAGTCCTAAAAAAGAAGGAGCCGCTTTTTCTCTTTCCTCCCCTCCATCACCCTCTCCTCATTGAGCACCAAGCCAGAAACGACAAACAATCCCTCGACCTTCCAAGAAAACAAGGCAGAGCCACCTAGTGTGGAACAATAGAGAATGATGAAGACACAGCCACAATAGCTGGCTGTGGTTAACCTCAGAGGCTGCAGTCAAACCCAAGGAAATTACAGAAAACCCTTAAACAAATACAATGGCCACGACTGTTTTCTCCCCAGGGGACCCATAAATAGAAGCTAGTGCTCCCGGGGAGGGAGGAGGGGAGAGGCGAGTGGCCACTGTTTGTTCTTCTGTGGTTCAGTGTAGGCTAAACTGGAGATTAGGCTATGAAATCGAAGGCAGCAAGAAAGAAAGCAGTAATGGGTTTTGGCACTGATTCTCACATGAGCTGCATAAATTCAGAGCAGAAAAACGCTGCGTTCCTGCATGGTTCTGTGAGGCTTGCGCGGGCTTGCTTGATCATCTGCAAGTGCGGATTAAATTCACCTTGAGCCAGGGGTCAGCGACTCTTAAGACTTTTACATCCCTATTCCTTTTCAGTTTAGAGCTGAAACTTAGATGGTGCCTAAGTAGGGCCATGGTTTGAAGCGAGGCCTCTGTATGGGCGTATCAGGCTGTTGCGGTTGTATGCGCTTCAGGCCAGTGATGATTTCTTTCTGTCTCTTTTTATTCCATATATCATTATGAGACCTGTCTCCCTGCAGGGACATCTACACGATACCTGTAGTGCTGATAGCACAGAGCAGTATAACAAAAAGAAAGGTCTAGGTCAGAGCTGACAACAAACTGTGACAGACAGATCCATCTCCTTTAGTTTCCAAGTCTTCTGGATGCTGCTTGTATGAAGTTTTGATGTAGGGCTGGACTTAAACTGATGGGGAACTCTGGCCATTTTTTGTAGAGAAGGTTGCAATCGCACTCAGTGGCACCTTTTCTTCTGGCCAACCTATTCTACAGCAACATTTTATATCATCGTTTGTTCTTGCCATGGACTGTTCTGCTCAGGAGAAAAGGAGGATGCAGCAGAAGTTACCTATACCTCTTTGTCCTGCAGTGCAGAGACATGGTAAATCTGCAACCTGCCTAGAGCAACTTGATGCTCGAGGCATTTCTGAGCCCTCAAATAAGCTTGAGTGTAGCCAGCTCAGGTATTCTGCAGAGGGAAACTATAATTTTAAAGAGTGTGGATACACAGAAAGAAAAGAGAGTGGTCCAGTGAGCGGTTCCTTGAACAGAAGAGGATAGTTGTTACAGGAGGTAAAGACAGCTTATGCACCCTAGGCACTGCCATCAAGTCATCTCAGGCTGCAATTGCCTGCTAGCCATTGCCCAGCCCCATTACCCAGGCCCACTCTCCTCCAGTGTAAGCAATTACCAAGGCAATAACAATCGTTACTTCTGCTCTTCACGAGTCTGAATTCTACAAGGCAAATTCCTCTGTATGGGGTGGTGTGGAACTGGATGAGCAGGTCCTAGCTGGATTTTGCTGAGCTTTCTGCTTTCAGGTCTCCCTTCCTAGAAGGTATAGGTCAAAATCAGAGTAGGTGAGAATTTCTCATTAGGGAGTTGGGAAGACCTCAGGTACAATGAATTAAAGTGGCAAATGATCACCTTTCCCCACCCCCCACCCTCCCCCAAGGTATTTTAAGAAGATAGCAGCTGTGTAGGGCTTTTCAGTCTGGGAGAGCTGAATCAGAGGTGGTGTGATAGCAGCAGCTGAAGGTAGGGGCTGAGGTTTTGTGCTGGTTATTTTTTTACTGTGTGGAGGATTAGCAATATCAGTAACTGGTTCTTACTTTTTCTCTTTAGAAAGTTGGAGCTCCTTCCATGAGTTACACCATGTCCTTTGGCATGGCATAGGCTACAAAGATGAACGCTGGGAAACCCCTATTCTCAATAGCTTTGAGAGCTGAACCTGGTGCCTTTTGTTTCTTGTAAAACTTAAAGAAGCTTGAAATAGTCCTGACAACCTTTTTTAGTGTTTCTCTAGAAAATATGCTGAAACAAGGACTTCTTTGTGGACATCCTGCTGATGAATTAATTAATGCACCTAGCAGGATGTACTCAGTCCAGGATAAAGCTGGTTCTTACGGTCAGATTAGCCAGCACTTGGCATACTGGTCATTAGGGTTCAGCTTCCGTGTGTGATTCATGCAGTGCAGAGGGTTATAATTGCTCTCGTATCTCATGTGAGCTCTCTAATAACTGACCTATTTGTCCTTCTTCCCTCCTGCCCCTCAGGTCTACCATACTTACAAAAAACTTCCAAAGGACATATAATAGTGGGATAACACGATCTTCAAGTCATGGACAAGGAAAACATTTCCTGCTGAAATAAGCTTTGCAAATAATTCTGCTTGGCTTGGTGCTTTCTCTCTTGTTAATCTTAGCTCTGAATCATCTAGGGGAGGAACTAACTAATGTTTGGCCTGGGATCTCGAAGGAGGTGTCCAAGGCCACATTAATCTGGGTGAGTGATGTAAAGTTCAGCTTTCTGATTCACCCATTCTTCACAAGGTCGTGATTAATCCTTGCAAATGTCACTTACCTTCAGGTCCCTCTGGAGGTGAATCATGACCTCTTGTCTATAACTCCACTTCAAGGATAGCTTTGGCAATGTCCTGCGAAGACTTAAAGGAGCAAATAGGAAACACCTCTAGTTTCCTCTAACAAAATGTGCAGCTTAAGCAAAAGCATCTGTAGCGAGGTTATTCCGTGGCACTTGGCAGATGTCCCACTGTGGACCCATCCCTAAGCCTCAAGGTGGGTTATGATCTCAGGACAAGCTGTAGCTTTGCAGCGAGGTAAAACAGTCTTCAGAATCCATTTAGGAAAGGTTTAGGCCTGTTTCTGCTTCTCTTACTGACCTCTCAATATTGAAGAGGTGCTCTCTTGCTCAAATGTAAGTGACCTCTTCTCCACCTATTGCCGTGACTGGGGTATCCAGCACACACTACAACCATAAACTTGGACGCTAGCATGTCTAATTGTTGCAACTTGGGGGTGTGAAGAAGGGAATTAAGTGAGCTGGAGATCTCCTGTGAAATTTGGAAAAGCCGGAAACACAATGGTGTGAGGTGGGAAATGTTGTGGAATATCCGAGGAGGATTCTGAAAAAGTTGATGAGTGTCTGTAGATGCTTTAAGTTTTGAGGGGCGGATGTCTTTTTAGGGAAAGACATGTATTTTTGGGTAATGAAAAAACACAGCTGAACCTCATGGGCATGAATACTCTAGTTTGGAGACCCCTTGACCCCCTAGACCTTTGTCAACTGCTGTTTATCTGCTGCTAAAATACTTCGGCTTTTGTCCTGTGCGTCTTGGAAGTGTTTGGATAAGCAGGCAATGATGATGTTCAGTACCTGGAAACCCCAGGCCTAGGAAGGAGGATGCATACCTGAAGGTTTCTGTTAAAAAGCTGGCTGGCCACAAAGATTTATGCCCTATACATCTGGTGCTTTAAAGACAAAATAAGGAATTTCCTTGGCATAGCCAAAGACTTTCCACTTTCCCAAGTTAGTGTGGGAGATGATGCAGTGGTTTGGTGTTCATGAGAATTCGCTTGACATTCTTCAGTGACCTGAGAAATGTTCTCCACTTTCCAGAGACTTTTTGGCACGGTTAGGACATTCAAGAGAAGACCACCAGGGAAGGTGGCTTCTGTAATACCAGTCTGGGTTAGGGGAAATCCTGTTGTTTGGGGGTTTTTTTTTTCAACTTAATGTTCAGGAAAAATGCTTTTCTCCCCTGTATCCTATTTGCCTAGGGAAAGTCTCTTCTGAAACTTCAAAGTCTATGTACACCTGAATATAACGTGCTCTGAGCTCACCCAGAACTTTTAAACACCCCTTGGTTGAAGCAGGAGCCCTAATCCACAGAAAGGAGAGTTCAGGAAAGGTATCCAAGCCGGTATCATAAAACCAGGCTGATGGCTGAGTCTGTGCATGCCACCACATCTGCCTACCTCTGGCTCCTTGGATGGTAAATGCTGGAATAAGTGTGAACACGGTGCTGAATGCCTGAAGCACTTATAAATGCCCAGGCTGCAGCAGGTAGAAGTGTTTATGGCTGTGGGAGATATTTATGGCTCTATTACATCCTCTGTTATTTTGGCCTCATTGACTTCTTACAAAATCTTTAATGAACGTTTATATTTTATACCTTCCCTCCTGGCTCTTGCTTGCTTGTAAGTAAGTGTGGTGGCAGCAGGTGAAGGTACAAAAAGGTCCTGCAAAGTGAGCCTGGGAAGTGCTTGTGGCAGGTGTATGGCAGGACAGTGTATCAGCAGAGGAGAGGGCTCCTGATCCTCAGCCTTTTTTCTTGAGGAGCCCTAATTCTCTGCCACAGCTCACGAAAATGCAGACAGATGCAGATGCATGTTTCTACTCTGAGCCGGCTGTGTGCCAGCCCATAACCAGTAGTTCAAGCTTAGTACCGTGTGGATATACATCCTGCCTTTGGGCTAGTGTGACTATGTGCCTTTAGACCCGACTGACTCAGGAAAAGGATGACATTAGTGCTTGCACCAGAATGTGACTGCTCGCTCGCTTGCTATTGTTGTCCTAGTTGCTTCCATAATATTTATGTATCTATTTATCTCCATATATTTTTAGTTGTTGGGTTTTTTTTTTTCCCAGCCCACATCATCTGGCAAGTGCTGGTGGTCCTGTCATCCTGAGAAGGCTGGCTAACTTTCCTTCATGTGTGAAAATATGAAAGCATTTTATGCTTTGCGATGATCTTGTCAGAAATCCGCAGGGATGCTCTGTAGGTACAATATATTTGGCAGAAGCTTTCTCTGAGGGAGGGGGAATGTGGTTTGTACCAGTCATGTGAGCTCTAGGTGTTGTTCTTCTTGACCTTATGCATATCAGACCAACACCCAGCAAAGTGTGTAGTGGAAAAACTGCCTTAAAAAGACAACTCCAAAGCAGTAAGGAACAGAAATGGGCTGCAGAGTGTAGTTCTGAATGCATGTGCATTGCCTCTGTGTTGGGGATCCTCTCAGCTTCTTCATGCAGGCATGTGCTGTTCCATGGTTTTGGTTCTTCTTAACAGGACAGGTGTTCCCCTGTAGTAAAGGTGTTGGGCTGGGACTCTGGTGTACTTGTGCTCAATTCTTTACCCTGTTATAGGCTCCCTGGGTAACCTTGAACAAATCTGTCTCTTCCGTGCTTGTTTTTCCTTATCTGCAAAAGCAGGAGGTCTTGTGTCCCTTCCTGCTTCCAGGCAGTAGTCGCTCTGAGCGTGAATTCACTCAGGCCACCCCAGTACCAGGTCTGTGGAATGTCTGAGGTTGGCTGGAGAGAAGCAGACATGGGGAATACACCTCTCTAGGTTTAGTAAATCTGCTGTCATCTTGTGTGGATCAAGACCAAGTGTCTGTCAGAGATGTGGCTTTAATTTATTTGCTGCCACCACAGCTGGGCACATCCATAAGCCAAACTTCCCAGGAACCATTGTCCTGCTCCGTGGTGGGAACAGGACAGACACTTGCAGGAGGTGACAAAATGCAGAGGCACGTGCAACGTGGGCCGAAGGGCTCTGCAAGATGCCTCTTGACTCATTCATGATGACATGAGCTCTTCACGATTTGTAAACTTCAGGAGGGTCAAAAGTTGAACGGCTTTTCTCTTTTGTTTGCCACCTACATTGCCCCGTTCGGAGGAACGCTTACGGGAATCCTCCCTGGAGGTGCACACCAGGAAAGACAGGCTGCATTGTTCTGGCTCCCGACTCAAAACCAACACAGCTGACATGCTTTGCTGCATGGTTCACCAGCTCTCAAAGGAAGGGAAGAAGCTGGTGACTTAATCCTTTGAGCGCCTGCCTTTCATCCCTTAGAAGAGACGGGTATTTTTGCCTCTTGTCATGGTTGTAGGCAAGCTGAGTGCGTAGGTTCCTTTAGAGGGTGCAGCCCCACACCTACAAAACTGATAGCCAAAGGGCATGTCTATCCTACTGGTGTAGGCAGACCTGAACTGGGAGCATGGGGTGTGCTGTGTCAGGTCTGGATGTGGCCTGGCTGTGTTACTCTGGCGTTGTGCTTAACAACCCCTGTTGAATCCCTCCAGCACTTTACTTCAGGCCAGCAAAATCTGGCTAAAATCGTAACTCGTCCTGGGTGAGCCCACCCAGCACCACATAGACTTAGAGGTGTGGGACCTTATTAGGCTGTTATTTTGGTGTTAGGAAGCAGTGACAGGCACGGAGGTCTGGTGCGGAAGGCAAGTAGCTCTGCAGAAGGGAAGCTGGCTCCAAAACTTTGGCATAAAGGTGCAAAGCATTGGGTTGTTCCGTATTGCTTTCCTAGACATCAGAAGAACCGTATGTCCTCAAGTGGGACCTGTGGCAGGGTTTGCTGGTGTCCTGCCTTCTCCTTTCACCAGCAGAGGAGAAACATCAGCTGCACCCTGCTGTGGAAGCGGAAGCCCACAAGTGCAGGCTGGTCTCAACTTGTGCTCCCACAACTGCACGCTCGGAGACAGAGCCTCCACCCTCTTGTCCATCCACTGTCACCCAGCGAGACACGTTCAGGGCTGCAGACTCTTTCTCGAGGCAGGGATTACCCAGACTAATGAGTGTTTCTCCTCATTTTGAATCTGTTTTATCATGTCTCAGTCCTGGCTGTAACTTCAAGCAGCTCAGTGTTTCTCTGCTAGAACGAGGTGAGATTTTAGTGGCTGGTGTTTTCTCTGGAGAAACTTGCAGTTTTTAATGAAGATGCCATGATCCCCCGAAAAGATACTTCACATTGTGTCCAAAGCTTTTCTTTACCCTTTCTAGGCTTTAAAAAAATCATTCTAAAAATATGAAGAGTCAGCACCGCCTGCGTTTCCGTCATTTTCTAGTGCTGTATGTTCAGTACAAACTGCTGGGGTGCAGCTCCCAAGTAAGGGTCTCTCAATTTCTTCTGTAGAAAATGAAGAAAGGTGTGTTTGAGTTCAGCATTTGGTTTTAAGCATTTTAATTGATTACAGAAAAGCTTCATAGCTGCACCAGATGAGGCGGGTCAAGTCAACTGGACCTTTCAATCTCAAATGTGGACAATCCCAAAATAGGCATGGACAGCGTTCTTCAACAGAAGCTACCAGTTCAGTGCCTTTTGTGCTGCCTCTTACCTTACCGTGCACGTATCTTGGGGAAAACCTTGTCTTCCCCCCGCCTTGTTTTTTTCTTTCATCTTCTGTTACATTACAGCGTCTCTCAAGTATTCAGCGGTTTGGTAAGCATGCTAACGGCCTTGGTGGCTTCATAGCATTTATCTTCTCTAGCACAACTGTGGAACTATATTTTGCAAGCGTCTTCTTGGTTGTTTTATCTCTAGCCAGCTTCCTAATTTCACATCTAAATTAGACACTCTTGCTTGGTAGAAGGGGATACTTTTTAAAAGTAGCTTATGTAAACTCTTTGGAGGTTGTGTTAATTGTATTTACTTCTGTAATTAATGGACTCGCTCCGTTTTCGAATGATTCCTGCCCTGCTAGTAAATGTTTCACATTCTTTTTACCCGCTTCTCTGCTGATGAACAAGAAAATTAAATGACTTCATGTTTGTGAAAACTTCTTCCCTTTTTTCTTTTTTTTTTTTGAAAGTCTGCAGATCTTTGAGAGGGTTTCTATGAAACCATACCCATCACTTCACATTCCTGGCATATTTACTTTTCAAGAGTAGGGTATTATGTCTACGTAAAGTCACCTTCTTCACGGGTGGATTTTAAATGCCGTATAAAGGGCTAATTTTTTCGTTCTGCAAATACTTCTGTAATAACCTCCCTTGTTATGCTCTGTCAATCTAGTCTTTACCGTGGAGACAACATAGCACTCATGGGATGTTGCAGAGCACGCTTCTTAATCCTGATCTGGTGCTGATCTTCATTCCAACTTTGGGCAAAGAGTTTTGTCCACTTCCCATCTTTACTCTTTGTGTCCTGACTGTTCAGATGCTGAGTCTGTTGATGCTTCTGGGACAGTCTTTTCCTGAGCAATGAATGGCATCAACGTGAGCTGACGATTTTATCAGCATCCACTATGCTGAATTCATGTACTGTAAAAATGGATAGCTAATAACTTCCCCTGTTTTTACACTTGGAATCTGCTCTTCTCCACTACTTAGAAGTTTTTGCTTGGAGTTCATGGATCATGGCTTTGCTTTGTACCCTCAAAGAAAGCTGTCATTTATGTGACTGGACCCAAAATGTGTGGGGAGATACCTACTCAGCAAGTGGTAGGCAAGACCCTGAAACTCTTTGGTTTGACTAGGCCAGAAAATAAGAGGGAAAACTTGCTTAAATCAATGCAAAGTGTGATCTATGTGGTTCAGAATATTTTGATTCAAACTGAAACACAACTTTTGGCTTCCATTTCAGGTTCCTTTAGCAAAGGCAATGCAGACTCTCCACTCCAGCTGCCTTATAATCAGGCAACCAGTTAAGGATGGCTACTTCCACTTGATGCTCCATAGTGTCATGGCTTAATAACTAAGAAAACCTGCATTTGTGGGGAAAAAAGTAATTTTCCCCACATCCCAAGAAATTACGTCGTATGTAACAAACTTATAAGTTAAAGGTTGGGGTTTTTTTTGTACCCGAAAATGTAGCTGGCCCAATGATAAAACAATGGAATGCTTGTGGAGGAATACACCACACTAGAAGGCAGCTGCTGTTTTTCTGTTACTAGCCCAGTAACAGAAGCAGGAGTTAGTACAAAAGTGGTCAGATCACATAGATCCATTTCTAGGGATACAGGGAACCAGACCAGGAAACACCTATTCTCTTACCAGTTCACTTACAGGCAACTATTGCTTGTACTTCCTTGCCAATACTGGTCTCACTAGATTTGGATGAGAGCTTGAACTTGGCCACCTACCAGTGGGTCTTGCAGGGGAAAAGCCATCTGAACTTTGTACTTACCTAGTCACCACCAAAAGTGTATCTATCTCAGTGGTTCAGATGGGGAAACTTATCTGGTGAGATCTGATGGGAGGAACGCGGTGGTGTAGGCAGCGGTGAGAATGTCCCCACACGTGTGCTGCTGGAGTCAAGTCGGAGTATGAATGTGGCGTGGCAAAATTTGAATGGCGTGTGTTTTTGTTGGGACTTGTCGAGAGGCAGTTCGAGCTGAACTGGAATCTCATCCCAGGCTCCTTGTGCTGACTGCCAAAATTTGCCATTGTAAACAAGTTGCACAACCCTAAGACACTTTCGGTAGATAAAGTAGGACTCCTGTTCTGCTTTATGTCCCCATTACCTTGAGGTGTTGAGAATGAAAGTGGAGTTGGATCCATATACTGGAGACACAGTCAGGCTGTTTCCTGGGTTAATATTAAATATTCAAGAAGAAAATCTTTGTAAAGGAGTGAAAAGGTCAAAGTTCAAGTATTGCCTCATCTGAGCAACTTCCTTCCAAATCAAGGGCTGTGCAAGAGTAACCAGATTTGGGTATTTAGATATGGTTACTCATACAAGGCGGGGAATGGGGGGAGGAGGATGAGGAAGAAAGGATCACGGCATGAAACCTGCTTTTGCAAATGTCACTGGAATGAGCTGCCAGGTGTCTGACTCATTCTCCACGTTGGATTTAGCTACTGTGATGGAGGCCTCTGCAGCCCTTGCAGATGCACTGGGAGTAATGTGGGAATTGGGTGCCCACTGGGAGTTTGCATGGCACCAGGGCAAAGTGTCCCTTTCTCAACAACTTAAACCCTCCCCACCACCAATAAACTCTGCCTTTCACTCTGAGATTTTCCTTTCCCTGGTCCATGAGCTCTTCAGGACTGTGTCCAGCAGCGATGGGTAGCCACAGCTGCTGTGCTTACCCAGGGGACTGCTCAAGGCAGCCAGGCATTTACTGCAACCTTCTCTCAGCCACTGCTTTTCATAGCCATCTATGTTTAAGGTAAACACCAAATTAGAGATTAATTAAGTTCATATACCAGACTGCAAAGCTCATATATCAGACGCTGGTTCGTGGTCAGCTCTGCTGCCCTTGCTATGGGGGACGTAATACTTCGCACATGGGTGCAGCAGAGAGTTGGTAGTGGTCGTCTCTGGTACTGCTGCAGCCTCACCCAGTTAAATACGTGAATTGGCAATATTTGTCATTCAAAATTGCTTTGCCTGCATGGCATGTACGTATGTGGAGAGGTCCCACCTCTGACGTGGCTGGATGTGAAGAGAGACCCCTCCGGAGCCCCCTCAGCAAGACCTCCCAGCCCAGGACGAGGGCCTTACAAGTATGTCCAGGTAGCTCCAGCGTGCCCAGCCGTAGCAGCTTGTGCAGACGCGCCTTGTGCTGCATGCACAAGAGCAACCCCAAGTGTGTTTCCCCAGGGCTTAACTAAACTATTCAAAACCAATCTCTCTAATACATGTCATAGCAACATGGTGCTGTGGCGTCTCTCTCGGCTTGGATAAAGCAACCTCTTCCACCTTGAATGGCGTGCAAAGCACACAAGAACTGCTGTGGCTACTAAATTGGCTGTCAGCAGGGTTCTTTACCATTCTGGAGGTGATAAGGCTTGCAGTGCCCCGTCACAGCAGGGCTTTGGTGACAATGTGAAAGGTCGGAACCAAATTTTCACCTTATTATGGTCCTTTCCTCCCTCACTGCTGTTTATTTAGCAGGACAGATGCCAGCAAGAGTTTTATTCGGGACACTGACTGACGACCAGCCAGCGCAGTCTTTGATAGCAGAAAAGGCAATTGATGCTGCCTCTATAGGAGAATCAATTGAGAGAAGGAGTTGGATTCCAGGAGGCTGCTGGAGAAAGGCTTGGATGGAGCTGCAGAGCCACCCTCTGCCTCCCAAAAGGCTCTGTGGACTTCAGCTCTCTGCCTCCAAAGCTAGATGAGAGACATCCCTGCATAAATAAGCTGTCTCTCGCAAAGCGATCTTTCCCTTTTTCCCACTTCTTGCTGAGAGTGAAATATTTGTGATGAATTCCAGCAGCATAAATCTCAGCTCAATAACTCCAAAATCTCTTGCTGCAGTTGCTTGCCAGTTGCCTGGGCTCCAGTCCTGGAACAGATCTCAGCTGTGAATTTCCTGCCTTCAGCTGCAGGATTCTTGGAGAATTCTTCATTGCACAGGGACAAACACACCATGACCTGATTTATGGGTTGAGGGCCTGTTTCTGCCTTCCATGACTGGGCAGAAAATGGCTAGGAGTCGGTGTGAACTGGTGGGTGTTTGCACATGTCCAGAATTGTCTCTGTGTGACAGCCAAAATGGCATCAAGGTGCCTTCAACAAGCCTCCATCGATACAAAGATAAGGTGTGAACAGGAACAGCATCATCTGAAGACACAATTCTTGGCATATATCCAGCTGGATTTTCTTCTCCCCTTCCCTCCAGCATGGAGCTGTATAGGGAAAAGCAATAAGACTCCATCAAGTGCTGCTAAATACAAGGATGGCACTTCTGGCTTCGGAAGTTCCTGAGCAGCAGGTAACTGAAATCTAGAGAGATGTTTTGGGATGGGATTTTAGTGTGTTTGTGTGTATCTTAGTCCCATGTTTTCCTTATGGCTGGAGACTAACAAAGAGAAGTGAATGTGGAGTTATCCCACAGCCTCCACTAAAGCCTTTAATTTAGTGACAGAAGTTGGGAGACTAGACTCCATATAGTTGATGGAGAAGGGAAGGTCAAAGGACAAATTTGCTGTAGAGTAAGTCTGGTGAGACTTGGCACCTATTTGGGAGCTTAGGGTTGTGTGGGAATACCTGATCACTGCCCCTTCATCCACCACAAGGCATGCCTACATATGTGAAAGGAGAGGTCTCTTCTGTGTGCATCAGCAGGTGGAACATCTTGGGAGTTCATTATCCTCTTGCTAGATATTGCCATTAAGCATAATCTAGTGGTCTTCAAGGAGCCTGGATGAATGTCATGAGATGATTCCTGCTGCTTCTGTTCCTTGAGAATCAGCTTAGCTGGTGTCTTTGCCGTCAGTGGATTTTTACTTCTTGGGTTATCTTCTTCCCAGAGCTCTGTGGGGGTGCCAAGATGGGCTCCTTCATGCTCCTTTCCCACTCTGCAGACTCCAGGTTTTTCTTCTTGGCCCCATGCTTCCCAGCATGGTTCCTGGGTAGCCCATATCAAGTATTTCCTTAGTCCAGGAGTTCTTTCTCTTACTTGCTCCAGATCACACTGTGAACTGGGTCTACTGGCACTGAATCCTGTCTTTCACAGTGAGTACCAAGCCAGTAGGCTCGTTCCAGCTGTTCCTACTAGAACTGTGCAAATCACTGATTTCTTTGGGTTGGCCCTCAAAGCGGAGTGCTGACAATGTTCAGTGTGAAATGGAAGTATCTCTGTTCAAGCTTATGCTGCTTAAAGTCAAGTAATCTGGCCTCAAAGTACAGTTTCAGGCAGAGGCATTTCTGTAGGGAAAAAAAAAATAAGTGAAAAGAAAAATCTAAACAAAACACTGCTTCCTTGAAATGTTTTCAGACTTCTGGTGGAAATTATTCACTGAGTTTGCAAATAGTTTTGGTAGGCCTAAAACCCAAATTTTTTTGAGTGAATAAATTATTCATCCAAAGATCTCCTGTGCTGCATCAGTCTTTGCAGAATCCACTGCCTGGTGTTGTCCGTGGGTCAAACCCAACCAAGGGGCGTCTGCCCGCCTCCTCCGCCTGTGCAGACACTGTCTATCCCAGGAAAGCTGCATGAATGCTGGGTTTAATCATTCACCTCTGTCACATTTGGACCCAATCCCTTGCCAGCCTGAATGCTTCGGCTACTAATATTTGCTCAATGAATAGCTGAAATGTCCAGAGCAGACAACCTTTAAATACAGAGCCCTCTATTGTGGTTTTCTTCTGTGGCAGCATGAATTTCCTTTACTTTTGCCTGAGCTGTCTCTAGAAACCCCATAATAATCATGTTATTATCTCTTACTAACTGCTATGGAATGTTGATGTAGGAAAGACCTGTGCTTTCTAGGCAGGTTAGACAGATTATAAACCTTTATTTCCTTTTTCTGATCACTTGGCCTTGTCTTAATTCATCTGCTCTTTGTTTGGCCTCCAGATGACTTCTGGGTTTGTTACACATGTCTGGGCCACACTTTTTTTTTTTTTTTGGATGAAGTCACATATCTAAGCCATTCTAGGCTTTTCTAGTTAGGAATCATTCTTAAAACTCGGGGCTTGTCCCCTGCCACGGGGTGTGCGTGGGGGAGGTTCCGATCTTTAAATATCATTTTTCTGGGTTGTGTTTTTTTCATCAATGAGGTTTGTTCAGTTTTTGATAACTTTAGCTTCCATTTTTCTATTTACCTTGGAAAGTGTCTCATGGTCGCTTTGGGAAGAGGTGGTATTTTAGAGACTGGAGCATAAAGTCCTCTGGAAGGTTCACAGCCCCTCTGTGCTTGGCATTGGACCCTCCTTTGGCGAACGGCCTTTTCCAAGCATGCCAAGCCAGATTTAAGAACTACCAGCCCCATTCGAGAATAAACTCCCTTCACTCTGTGATCGTCCCATCCCTTTGAGCAGCACCTTCCTTGAGTCATCTCCAAAACCCAATGCAGTTGGCACTTGTGACCCTGAGTGGGGTTGTGGGTCTGATTGATAGAAATGCCATTGCCCCTGCTGGATCTGGTGTCGCAAGCTGCAACTTGGGGGGCTTGCAGCTGAAAGTGGTCAGGGAGGGGTAGCTGGTCCTTAGATTACACCCACTGACTGCACATCTTCCTTATGTATCCGTCTTGCATCTGGCCATTAAAACCCCTTGCTGAAGTGGAGGCATTTTGCTGGTATCAAATCCAACCTCAGGAAGGTTTGGGAACTGTCCGTCATGCATGCTGTCCTGTCTGCAGGATCTGGAGTAATCCTGGCAGGGCTTCAGGGCTGAAGGAAAGAAAACGTTTCAAGTGGGACGGGGTGGGAGGGGACTTGGGCTGTCCTCCCTCTTTCTCCTCTTCTGCATGCAAGTGCCTTCTGATTCCGGGCCAGGCAAGCCTGGAGATTTTTTCCTTTTGTGTGGAGTCCCGCAGAAAGGGAACACCAAGGAAGGGTAGAAGCAATTTTGTTTGTTTGTTTCGAGGTCAAACGAGCGCTTTGAAACCTGTTAGAGATGCATTTACACCACCTTCACCTGTTGCTGTAAGTACCTTGCCATTCCAGTGATACAGTTTTGTAAAGGATAGTAACGAGGCTTTGTTAGCAAGCACACGATGAACCCAGATGGAGTCACAGTCCACTGTGAGTGTAGATAGGCAAGGTATGTGACTTCAAGACCAGAGCTGCCTTGTGTCTGGCCAGCTTGGAAGGGGGCCAGGGGATCTCGATTTACATCCATTTATTCAAACTTGGCCATGGCTCATCACTCTCTAACTTGCTTGAGGTGAAACTAATTCTGTGAAGCTTCAGAGTAATTATTCCAGAGGCTTCAGAAGGAATTGTCCCTTCATTAAAAGGTCAGTGGAGAACTTTGAACAGTCATCTTTTTAGTTTTGAAGAATGTTGGTTTCCCTTTACTGTGTCTTTCACTTTTTGTTTTTTATTCCTCTGTTTTCCTCTCTCTGTAATTTATTTCCAAAGGTAAAAGAGGCTGAGGAAAGGGTTACCAAATATCCTGTTTTCCTTTTTTGATGTCATAGAAAACAATGTGGGAAATCAAAAAATGTACATTTGGGTTAAAACCATTGCTCAGTGGGAGAACATGTGGACTGGGGGAACGATGGCTTTCACAAAGCATTAGCTATCGCTGTTCCGCACCTCACATCATTTGGAAAGAGTCGGTAGGAGATGGTGCATAACTCCAGCCCCTGTATGGACATTCAAAGGCAAAGCCTTCCTTGCAATTGCCCCTAAAGACTGACCCATCCAAGGCTGCAGCATCTCTTGTTGGTATATTTTAGTCCAGGATTGATAACATCTGAGCCAAATGGTGGCAAGTGAGTCTCTCCCTTTCCTTCAGCGTGCTTGCAAGCAGGACTTTTTTACAGTACCTGTTGTTGCAATGCCTGAGGAAGGATCTGCTCACCAAAGGCAACGCTGAAGGGCAGGCAAACCCTTGACAACGTGTGTAAGTGGCCTTAGGCTTTGTAGCGAAATGGCTGTGTTCCCTCTTCCCATCATGTTTGAACAATTGACATTTATTTCCAGTGGGGACAAATTTAGGAAAGGTAGCAAACTGAGTCATACTAATCATCTGCAACTTGGGTGTTCTGACTGTGTATGAACAGCTGGACTACAAATCCTTTCAGACCATGTTAGGAGTTGAAGGTCACTGACATGTCTTTAGGAAGCTAATTTCCCCTAACTTCTAATAAGGGCTTGGTTTTTTTAGTTGTGACCTCCATGTTGCTGAAACCTACCACGTGTGTGTGTTTGTGTTCTTTACCTCTTCGTGTGATGGTCTTATGAAGAATCATCAGTCTCATGACAGAAATGATGTGATTTATTTTCTTCAGAATCAGTCCTGCCTAATAAAGGGAAAATCTTTTGATTTGAAATCCTCTGTCTTGATGTGTCTTTTTTCTTCTTCTTAGTTTGGTCATCTTCTTGCTGTCCTCTATTAGGTCCCTGCCTCTCAATATAAAAATGTCCTGTGTGTAAATATTGTTCGTAACCCTTCCAGTCCCTTGGGGCTTGACTTTCAGATTAGTCTGAAATCTGTCTGTGACACCCTGATGTACATAAGCATCTCATTTTTTTCAAACAAACACTAGGCATTCTTAAAAACTCCCTGAACAGGATGAAAAGAAAATCGTGATCTTCCCTTTGAAGCTTGCGTTTGGAGGCAGTTGCTCCTGCCTCCAGTATTAGGAGCAAAAAAAAATCCCAACCATCATCCCAATCCATAAATCAGAGAGGATTTAGTTGGAGGGTAAATTCTATTTTGGGTGGGAATTTAATTTTCTATGGAAAACTTTAATGATAGCCAAAGAAAATCCTCTATAAAATATGGCACTGGTTTTCTTCAGGCTCCTATTTTCTCCTTGGGGCGAGGCATTCAGCCAGGTCATCTTCCATAATGCATTGCTTAGCAAGGGGTAGAGGCATCGTATGAATTCCTGGTTGTTGAGCACTGACAGATGTAACCTGGTATGAACTTCCCCTTTGCTATATGAGGTAGACAGAAGTCTGGTTTCTGGTGTTTTGAAAAAAAAAAAAAAGTTTGGTTCTTTTATTTTTTGAAAGCTTTCATAGAGTCATGAGGTACATGATTTCACATATAGAAAGGGAAGGAAACCTGATAATTCCTATCCAGGGTAAACAACTTTCTCTTTACTATCTAAAAAAGAGAAAAATATTTCAGCTCTTTTCTTCTGAAACCCAGGCTGCTTCTTTGGGTGCCTACATAGCAACTAAAACATCTGTTCTTTATGCGACTGGATCTGAAAATGGTGGGTGAGTTTGCTAGATGGAAATGAAATGAAAGAAAGTAGGTTGTATCCCTGCTCTCAACCCCTCCTGGCAACCTCCATGCATTTGAAACCCACAGGCTGAAAACCACGTTTGTAACTTATCCTTTTCTGAGCTATTTTAGTAGCTAACGTTATTAGTGTTAGTATAATTAGAGGCATTCCAGCTCGGTAATGGATTCCATTCTGGGAGACATGAGTTTGCTTAGCCCTGGGCTTCAGTCAGCTAGAGTTTCCCAAATTGAATGGAAGCTGAAGATCCAAACTTCCTTGGGGTGAAGAATTTTATTTGCGTTCCAAAGCCTTGTCTGTCTTAATTTCCCTTCAGGACTTCCCCTGTTTCTGACATCGGTACAAGCCTCTGAGTTTGTAGCACCATTGTGGACCTGCTGGCCTGTAGCCCTGCTTGGCAAGATGGTGGCCTTTGCAGGTGACCTGATGCCATGACGCTAGTCGACAGGGCGATCTCAACTAGAAAGCCCGTAGTTTCTTGTTGCAGGAATGGGAGGAAGAGTGAGGTCCTGCAGCAAAAAGGAGTCTGATGTGGGTGAAATGGAGCTGTGGTCTGCTGCCTCCTGCCTTGCTGGTGGACTGACTCAGTCTGATCCAAGCAAAGCTTCGTCTTCTGGGAGAGTTATAAGCAGGGAGAGCGATAGTTTTATTTAACTTTGTTTTGCCCCGGCAAAGCTTCCCTCTGCTGGTGGAGGCTCTGGGGTTGCTGAGTTACCCCTCTACTTGTGAGGCCAGCACTGACGGAGTCGAATTAGGATCAGCCTTCTGGTGCTGGGGGCTTTGCGTGCAGCCCCTGGGAACTGAGCATGGCTGCTAGCAGTGCAGTCTCCCAGCTGGAGACAGCTTCACCAGCTTGGAGTGAGATATTTTTTTCTTCCCAGCTCACAGCGCTGCCAAGCAGAAGGTAAAGTCATGAGAAGAATTGGAGAGGGTAAGCAGGGTGGGAGGGAGCTCTGTCTCTAACCAATTCCACCTGTTCCTGTGCACACAGACTTGCTCTAATTTTGGGCCATCTGTATTTTTACTTTACGCTCTGCCTCAGAGCCTCCTCCAAAAGGTTTTTTAAATTACTTTCCCAGCCTCCTCCTTGCAGAGAGAGCAGCTGATTAGTGGCTCCCCCTGTTTAATTTTCCTATCTAGACTAATTATTTCTCTTGATGGTCTATTTATCAGGCTAGTTTCCCTTCTGGGTTGTTTTGCTCTGTGATGCTTTTCCAAAGAGGGGTGGAAGGGTAAATAAAAACCAGACAAGCAAAGTAGATGCAACTCCATCTACATTGTTTCTTATTAAAATGAAGACTAAATTCTTGGGCCACCCTTCTCCACAAAGGAACCCACCTTCCCCTTAATTTCAGTGGTTTCTTATCCTTTCATTCGTCATTCACTGTGTTTCTACATAGCTAGGATTTCAGTGCTGTTACCTGCCCTGTGTTCCAGTGCTCTACAAGATCTTGGTTCTTCTAAAATGTCTGGTCTCACAGACTTATGTCATGCTCTCATGGTGTTCACTGAGCCTCAAGCTCACCAGACATATGAGCTGTCATAATGATTCAGGGTCCCTACTGTGGGCTTCCTACCTAGAGAGCAGGGTGTCATTCAGAGATTGACAGGATGCTTCAGTCTCTCCCTTCCCAAGGTGTATCTAGTGTCTGAACCACCCAAACAACCTCTTCTTTCCTTAAAAAGTTTGTAACTTTACAGATACACGTACCCAAAGTGGAAGATTTTGCACTCAGTGATTGAGCAATGGTCCCGGGACATGGCAGTTGAGTTTAACACACTGGTTCTGTTTGGGAAGCCTAGGGCCAAAAACATGTCTCTTGCTTACTAGTTGAGTGTGATGTCTCTACAGAGCCAAGATTAACAAGGTATTTTTCTGTCTTGGGAAGAGCCCAACTCATGGAGAATAGTATTGAATGAGAGACCTGTAGGCTATGTGTTCCTCTGGCTCATAACATGGATCCCAGTGTTTTGCTTAGTAAAGCAAAACCCTTTTTCCCTGTTCATAACATCTTCTACATTCATGGCTCCTTGAAGCCCAGTTTGCAAATGCCAGCAATTTTTCATGCATCACCAGTACTGTCAAGATGAGGACACTAATGCTGGAAATCGTCCTGGCTGCTGGGGATCCATTGCACCATCCCTGGTGTAGTCAGGCAGGGAGCACTCAGAATTTCTGAAAGATGCTCCCAATTGTACTTAGGGATAAGCAGAGGATGTCCAGATTGGGTAGATTTACACAGCACAAGGAGCTACCTGTGGTAGTCTTGAGTGAGAAAGAGTGTCACAAATAGCATAGGCAGGGTAGACAGGAATCTCCAGGAGCAATGTGAGATGCCTTCAGAGACCATTTTCCTTTAGATGATTTCCCGAGCACTCTCAGTTTTTGGCAGGGATTGGGATAGAAAGTTTCTAATTGCTCAGACAACATTCAGCTGTATGAACAAGAACTCTTTATCTAAAGTGCTCTGTCATCCATTAGACTCACTCCACTTCCTCAGAACCCTGCCAGTGGGCAGCTCTCTTCCAGTCTCTTCAGCAAGGGATGAGGCAGAGCTAATGAAAATTTACTTTCCCCTAATGCGGTCTATCCTGGGTGCTGGATGAAGCTGGGTGTTTCTAGAAGTAAAGCTAGAAAGCAAGATTTTGTGAAGTACCTTTTTCTGAACTCTTCCAAACTTCAAGAGGTGCTCATGTAGAACAGGTTATACTAATTCTAGTGGCCACAAACTGTGGGCTGTCCAACCTTAGCGTTTATTATTGACTTCCTTTTTTCAAGCGGCAGTGGAACTCTCTAAAGGAGCAGTCTTGGAACAGCAAGTGGGTCAGTCCTGAGTCTTGGAGCAGAGCATCCCAGGGATCACAGCTGAACTTATCTGTTGTAATTTTGGTTCATTTTATTTCATGAGCAGATTGTGAAGTAAATGTCTTAAATATGTTAGAGGCAAATGCCTCAGGACTGCAGAATTTCAGCGTCTCTTGGTCTTTCTCTATAATGCGTCATATGGACCATGCATGTAAATACCTAGTCCTGCCATTGACGACCTGGGCAAACGAATGCCATAGAATGTACGTTGCTGTTGCTATTGTACTTTAATCCTCTTAACAACACAATTTTTCAGTGTTTTAATAATTTCTCCTTTCCTGACACACTGGAGAGGAAACATATTTTGTGCTTCTGGCTTACAATATGTGGAAAGCTGATGATTTTATAAAGGTGTGTTATACTTCTTGGTGGTTAGCAGGTCCACTCATCTTAATTTCTTTTTATATGAAGGTCCCAGCATGGCAGTAACTCCTGTAACATTTCTCTTATGCTCTTTCAAGGCAGAGGGACTGCAGCAAAGGCACCGTTAACTATCACAATGTCAATATTATCTCCTTCATCTCTCTTTCTACCTGATGTACCCTTTGGATTAAGATTTGTTTTTAAGTTACTGCAGCTAACAGTAACAAGCAAAAGCAGGTAGTTTCTTGTGCTTCCAGTAGTTAGACTGGGAAATACCCTTCAGTAGGATGGTGTAAATGCTTCAAGTTTATCTAGATTCATAAAGTAACCGGACAAATTCATGGCAGAGACATTCTCAAGGGATGTCTGCATCCTTGGAGGTGTTCAAGACTCAAATGCACAAGTCCTGAGCAATATGGTCTAATTAGACCTGCTTTGAACAGGAGTTGGACTAGGTAACCTGAAGACACTCACAGGAGTGCCCTGTTGTTGTAGAACACTGGGAAAGTGTTCTGGAGAGTGTTGCTCCAAGACTGACCCTGTTTTTAAAGTTTGTCCTCCCCAATTCCTTGGTTCTTGACTAATGTTAGAGACAGGGTACAGGGTGAAAGAGTCCCTTGGTTGACTTGGTTTTACTTTTCTCTTTTATTATTCTGGAATTGTACGTCACAAATGTTGCTGGTTGTCAAAAAGTTTGTTCTATTGAATTCACAAACAGCATAATTTATTTAAACTCTTTTGTATGATTAAGCCTGTCTGTTTAAACATACACACTGCAGTATGGTTCCTTTGAGATCTCTTATGTTTTTATCTTTTTATTCCTGTATTTGGGGCAGTATGTGGAGATCCTTGTCTTTTTTCCAGAGCTGTCTAAGGCAGCCAAACCCAGTTCCCTGTTGAACTAAAGAAATGGCTACTTATGTTTTCTAAAGTTTGTCTTTGCTTTTATTTTCCCAACAGTACTTCACATTTCAGTTCCTTCTTTGGAAAAGTGGGCCAAGATGCTGGTGAGTGGCTTTTTGCTCTATCTATCTAGGGTGTGCAAAATCACCCTCAGATAATAAGGCTTAGCTCGAAATATGTAAATTTATGGCCATGGCAATCTCTTCCTGGAATAAAGCCCTGCTTCCTGAACCATCCTGTTGAACATGGTATCGTCTATAACTCTCTTTCCAGAGGTGAGTCTTTACACTACTGGGTAATGGAGGAAGGAGCTACATTAGAGATGAGTCAAGTGACAACATATGTGGAAGCTCAGCTCTGAAGACCATGACATCTTCTCTGTTTTCTTTTGCTGTTTCCTAGTCAGACTGGAAAATGACAGACTTTGAAAGAAGGTTGCTCAGTGTGCACAGCCAGCTTTTCAGCCACAAGCTAACTTCTCTTTTCAACCTGCAAAGGAATGCCAAGCTGGCACTTGGCCTGATCATTAAAGATGTCAGGAATTAGGATCAAAACCTCATAGAACAATTTGGGTTGTAAAGCACATCTGGAGGTCACCTAGCCCAAACCAGGCCTAATAGATAAGAGGTATTTCCAGTTGAGTCTAGAACACCTTTAAAGGTGGGGTTGGACCCACCCC
Source organism: Steatornis caripensis (assembly GCA_013398225.1). Classification (NCBI taxonomy): domain Eukaryota; kingdom Metazoa; phylum Chordata; class Aves; order Caprimulgiformes; family Steatornithidae; genus Steatornis; species Steatornis caripensis. The sequence continues at coordinate 71,289 of VZSC01017240.1, forward strand.
TATGAAAGTGTTCCAGCATTTGACCACTGTCATGGTAAAACCAACTGAGTCCTTAAATCTAATCAGAGGTTCCCATTTTTTGACATGTGTCAGCTGTCTCTTGCCCTATCACTGTGTATCTGTGAGAAGAGTCTGACTCTGCATTTTGTGTATCCTCTGATAATCTGTTGGCAGCAGTAAGTTCTTGCCTGTCCCTTCCCTCCTTAAAGCTGTCCATAGAATCACAGAATGGTTTGGGTTTTAAGGGGCATTTAAAGATCATCTAGTTTCTCTGCCATGGGCAGAGACATGTTCCACTGGATTAGGTTGCCCAAAGCCCCATCCAACCTGACCATGAACACTTCCAGGATGGGGCATCCACAGCTTCTCTGGGCAACCTGTGCCAGTATCTCACCACTCTCACAGTAAATAGTTTCTTCCTTATATCCAATCTCTAAATCTACTTTCTTTAAGCTTAAAACCATTACCCCTTGTCCTATTACTACAGACCCTGGCAAAAAGTCTCTCTCCGTCTTACTTATAAGCCCCCTTTAAGTATTGAAACGCTGCAATAAGTTCTTCCAGAACCAGGCCTCGTTCTTTCAGCCTCTCCTAGTAGGACAAGTGCTGCAACCTCCAACCATCTTGGGGCCTCCACTGGCCTGTCTCCATGATGTCTGTGTCTTTCTTGCACTGTGGAGTCCCACACTGGACATGGTTCTCCACCTGTGGTCTCATAAGCACCAGATGGAGAGGAAGGGTCATGTCCTTGGACCTGCTGCTGCACTCTTGCTAATCCAGCCCAGGATGCAGATCCTATGGGAACAGGATTGGAATTAACACCAAACGGATTTGGCTTCAATAAATAAGTGCTCTGTCTATAGGAATTTAAGGAAAAAACTGTTTGAGTACGCAGTTTTATTATTGATTATTCTTGCTGTAGCATGCACCTGAGATTCAGGAAATCTTGTGGCAGCATTAGCTCTACTTTGGATTCTTTGGAAAGTAAAGAAATCTCTGTCCTTTTTTCTCATTCTGTGAACATCAATACTCCTTTGCCCTTTTTACTCAGTCTATGGAGATTTCAAGTCTGTAGAACGGAACTGTAAGACCAACAGTCCTTCTTCAGCTTGGGGAATCCACAATGCAAACGTAACCAAAGGCACAGGTAGAATGGTTTCCACCAGGATGTCTCTGGCTATTGCATGCACTACTTGCAGCTGGAGCAGTTCATTCATGTGGCACATGAAGACGTGACTGCCATAACAGCCTGCATGCAGAGAAAAGCCTGAAAGCATGGATTCACACTCACATAATGTGCATCAGCCTGAACCTTCCTGGAAAAATAGTCAAATTTTTGTTTAGCCATAAAAAAATCCAACAACCTCTTTTGTTCCGGAAACCTCTGGGCATATTAAGCGAAACCAGATACTTGAGGGTGGGGGTGTTGGGGGAGAGAAGCATACAGGAAAGCAATCAAAATCTACAGGAGGAATTTCTCCTTTCTGGAAGAACATAAACCAGTAACAGAATGTAAACAACCCGCCATATGTAACTTGTAAATCAGAAGTAAAAGGAACGAGTTCCCAGCAGGCCATTGTGAACGGTTGGCTGTTGAGTCTTTTTATTTTTGTTCTTCTTGTTTGATTTAATTTTAAATTTGTCATTCTTTCCCTCCTCTTCCTGCTCCCCCAAGATGAACCACAAGCCGAACTCTTAAAGTCTGGCCTCCTAAGCGGTGCCTGAAATAGTCACAGCGTATTAATTTTGCAGCGGCTGAAGCACAGGGTTTAACAAGGTCTGACAATGGTTCCTCCTGAAACTATGCCAACGGCATTAGTTCGCTGGGACAAGGCTGAATTTTCTTCCCAAATTAATCAGTCACCTGTGTTAGCTGGTGTATGAGCTGGGCAATTTGCTTCTTGTTTATTTAGACTGTAAGGAGTGACACTGTTGGAAAGGAGGGAGATAACTCTTGTTAGAGACTCTTGTGAGCGTATGTTTTGCAGCTTAACACCACCTTCGGTCTTTAGCAAATACAAACCCGCTCTATTTAGACTTTAGAAGAACTCCTTTCCCCCCAAATCCCTTTTCTAAAGAGGAGAAAAGAAAAATAGGTAGGAGAGTTTTAAAAGCAAGTAAAAGTCTGATAGAGTAATCCATGGAGCTGCTGCTTTTGTGGTGCATAGTGGACTCCAGGGGACTGAAAAGGCCACGTTTGATGCCCTTCACCGAAATATCCCACTTACTCCGTCTCGATTTACGGGTCGCTTTCACTATATGCAGCCTGGATGTGAGCTTGGAGCCAAGCCCTGGGATGCAGGTTGGGTTTGGCCATGAAAGGAGGATCAATCCAAGATACATGTTTCGTCTTACAATGCATTTCTATGGGTTTTTTTTTTTCCCTAAGGAAGGAAAAAAAGAAATTTCCAGAAAAAATAATAATTAAAAAAATTTGTTACGTTGCATGATATCAGATATGCCTGGTTTTTCTAGCACCTGTACCTTGATCTCAGAGTAGAGCTGCCTCCACGAGACGGGCTCTGATCTCTGAGCATAATGCAAATTGATAGGAATGAAACAAGAGCAATGTTTTGGCTTTTTTATGTCTACAAAGAGCAAGCTGAATTTATAAACGTAGTGTCCTGAAGACAAAGGCTAAAAGAGATAATTTCTTTTTACCTCTCTCCTGTGTTAAAACGAACAAAGACCTCTCGTTGTTGTTGTTGTGAAACTGGGGGAACGAAGAGGCAAACCCAGCCTCTGGAACATTTAGGGACTTCACCTCATATCCATTTCAAAGACACCTCCCTGTAGCTGAGCTTGCAAGTGGAGTTTAGCCAGGGAACACGGCTCATTTGCATGATTTCATCTCTCTCCCTAAAATACGGGCATTTGTAGCAATTTGTTAAAATAGCGATTAGCACTGATCCTTTCCGGTATCAGCTGCTGCACTGTCAATGAGATGGTTACAGCTTTGGAAATCCCCCCACCCACCACTGCGTGTTTAGGAACACTACCTGCTCAAGGCAATTCTTAAACTTCAAGCAGATTTGTAAAGACTTTCTCAGAGCCTTGTCTGCCCTTATCATGACAACTCCAATATATCGTGTTCCTGACAAGATCGTGCGTGAGATTAAAGGTGGGGTGGGAAGCGGGATGGTGAGGGGCTCATCTCATTTAAAACTAGAACAGTCATTTACCTTTTGGGCTGCTGGAGGTAGCAGACTGTGACAGGCTACAGATGAAATCCAAGAGCGTGTTTATGCTGCTCTCCCCCTCCAAACCAGCTCTTTGAATGGCAAGGATGAAAGAAATTAGGCACCGTCATTGCTTGTCAGAAAGACGGAGTCACTGAGGACTGTTTCAGAGCCTATGGAAGCAGCATTGCTCTTGTCTGGTGCTGTGGGACTGAGCAGACTTGAAAGGCAGAATTTTTTGAGGTGTGAAGGAACAGAAGCTGAGGGGCTGCAACCCAGCTGGGACCAGTGCCCTGCCATGGAGACAGGCAGCATCTCTTCCTCTCCATCTTGCCCTTATGGACAGTTTTGGTCCTGTAGAAGGTCCCTCAGGTGATGGTAGCAGTGACAACAGACTGTGTGAGTATCCAATAACTATACCAGGGCTGGCAACAAACCCAGAGTTAAGTGCTTAGACAGTGTTGAGACTCTGTGCTGAGCGTGGAGTGGGAGCTCAAACCATGGAGTCTGGACTCCTGCCGTTATCACTTTTGTCTGTGGTGTTGCTCTGTGCTGAGCAACGCATGGGACCACAGGCAGCAGGAGAGAGAGACAGTGGGACTAAACCACTGCTGCTGCCTGTGAAGATCAGTACGTGCGTCTTCAGGATGAGATATGACACTCCCCAGGCTCCAATAGCTCTGCTGAGGACCTCCCAATTAGCATGACAGCTGTGGTGACACCATAGCTAAGCTTAGGGGACATGAATCCTAGCCAAGAGGAAAGCACAAAAAAATGCTGTTGCTGGTCTGGCCCTTGTTGCTGAGATGTGTTTTGCAAGTCTTGTGAGAAGCATCTGCTCTCGCTGACGTTTCTGCTTTGCTGGTGTCCGTTCTGCCCCTGGTGTCAGGGTGGGGACGGTGTTCTGTTTGCACAGTGCTGGGAAGAGGTGTGTGCACAGCTGGTGCTCAGGAGCTTCCACAAAAGCAAATATGACTTGGAAGGATCTGTGCTGGAAAAGTTAGAAAACAGAAGAAGAAAGTGGTACTTCAACCAAACATCAAAAATGTGAAGAATATGGGGGTTTCTTGAAAGTCATTTAAGGTCTGTTATTTAAAAAAAAAACTATTATCCCATACTTTTTTAGCTTAAAAACATCATCGGAAATATTTCTGTTTGAACTAAACTGTTGCTCTTAAGAAATATAATCTTTTTTCTTTTTAATGAGAGACTAAAGCAATATAATCACAGCAGTTTTCTGAAGTCATTTGAACTTGAAGAACTATTTCAATAAACTTGAATCAGCTGTTTTTAGCCAAAAGTTGAGCTGAAATACATGACCTGACCCTAACAAGAAGAATTATGAAATTTCAGACCTAATTCAAAAATCTTGGCCAATACAGTAATATAACCAATAAGGAGAGGACTCTGCATAAGACGTAGTGTGGAAATGCGTGTTTCCTTCTTGGGTGTTGCTCATGCGGATACTGCATAACCCATTACTCAGACAAATATTTTTCAGCCCACCGGGGTCTGTCCATGATCCAGTACTATCTCTTAAAATTATCTAGAGGAAAATATAAAGCTCCTGGTAAAGTCTTTCAGATGGTGCAATCTTGGTAGAGAGGTCAAGTATGAACAGGACAGTTATATGAGGTGATAGTGATGACTTGGTCGAAAATCTTCTCTTGATTGTGTTAATGCAGCCAAGGGCAAGTTTACACTTCTAAAGAGCTTACGAAAGGAGACGGCATCTTGGAAGGCAACGTCTCTGGGACGGCTTGGGATTAACAGCAGATAACAAACTGCATGTGTACAAATTATTGTAAGTAGCAGGAAATCCATCAACTGTCTGCTATGCCTGTGGTGGCTGGGCAACTGGTGAGGTCAAAGCGCATGGGGATGAGCTTTTGAACTGGAAGGACAGTTAAGTCCTGGGACAGACTGTGTGTGGGTGGAGTGGGGTAGAGAATCTCCATCCTGAAGGACTGTGATATCTTGCAGGAACAAATTGTCCTGCAAGCAGTCAGGAGTTTTCCTGGATCCTTGAGGCTTGGAGCTGGCTGGCTTTGCTTTCTGAGAAGGATGAACATTTTGGCTCGAAAGTCAATTCTTGTCTCTGTAGAAATGACGAGTGTATGTAGGTGTCCCTGTCGGAAAACTGTTGTAGCCAACTGAAGTGTTATGGTAAAATTTGCCAGAGAGGTTGGGAATGCCATAGGATTCTTCTTCTTACTTGAAACTTGAGAGTTTTGTACAATGTCTTTTTCTTTTTTTTTTGGGGGGGGGTGGGCGGAGGGGAACTTTTCTCTTTGAGATGCTCAAAATACCCAGGTATTTTTTTTTCCACTGCATTCTTTGAAATATTTAAATTTGTCTTGCTTTCTCTTCCTTTGCCGGAGGTAAGAAGTCTTTGGCTATGTCTATACCAGTAAATTAGATGTACCTGAGACTGTTCTCTGGTCCTGAAGCCAATGGGCACAGGGAAACCTATGTCCACACTACTGGGCTCTCTTGTCCTCCAAAACTGGGTGGCTGCATGCTGCCTGGTTGTTGGGGATGGTCCCTGGCTCAGGCTATCTCCTGTTCAGGCATTGTTTGCAAAAGCATCATTTGGCCAGCCCAAAACTGTGTCAGGGGCTGCTGTAGGAGCACAACAGTTTAGATGGTGGTGTTCCTGTGCTGGAAATGCTCTCTGCCACTGTTTAATTTACTAGTGCAGATGTGGCCGTTATATATCAGCAGGACCTAATACTCTCTGGTGGGACACATGACTACTGTGATAAACAGTGATTGAGGTGAAGCAAAGCCAAAGCATGCAGAGAGTTGCCTTGATGTGCCGTGGTCAGCGTTAGGACTTGTCTTCTGTTTCCTGATAATTCATTCAAGCACTGGATTTACAAGAGGGGGGAAAAAGCAACCACTGTCTATTCTCAGTATTGACACAGATGTATTTCTTAGTCATGAACTGGCAGAGGCAATATTAGCATGCATCTCTTCTTGAGGAAAAATTACCACTTTAGTGGTTGGGGTGTTTTTTTTGTTTCTTGGGTCAGGCCCTTGGCTGGTCTGAATCAGAAGAGTGTTGCCAATGCCAGGAAATTATGCTAGTTTCTACCAACTGGGATTCTGGCCAAGGATTTGCAGTCGCTCCCAGTTTGCTTGTGCTGTGGAATAGTGGTTAGGAGCAGATTTGAAGATATATTTCAACAGCTATAGTTGTTTCAAAATAAAAAATAAAATATTGACTCTCAGTGTCTTCTCTCTGGAGCCTCCAGACTCTGATTTCGTATAGAGCCAGTGGAAAAAGAAGTGGTCCAGCAGTTTAGGTAGGCCCTATACAGAGAAATGTCGTGTTCAAAGGATGTTGCACCGCTGACTAATCTGGGACTTGCAGCTTCTCTCCACCATCTCTAGTGGGGTTCAAGCCCAGCAGCCCTTACCTAGCAGGAGCTCTGAACACAACCTTGCCCCATTTCCTAGTGAGGACATGCCCAGTACTGTGCCGTGGGCTGTTGCCATCTGTGGTACCTACTCGTCCTCTCTGTCTCAGCAGAGCAGCCAACAACTTGGGGCACAGCATCTCCTCTTCTCTAAGGCAGCCATATGCACCTGGGGTGGGAGGCTCTGAAGGGAAACGGGGTTTTTGCAGCTCCACTTTTTCGGGTCATCAGGGTTTTGTTCCTCCCCAAAAGATGATCCTGGAACCCTCACTGTTACTGGGGAAGAACCTGGATCTACAGGACATATAGGAACTTAACTTGTGTTCAAAGCGATTTGATTTATGCAGACTTCTTCAGGGTGCTAGTACCTGATTCTGTATGACTGAGATCAGTGAGAAGTGCAGGCAGAGGCTCAGGCCCTTGAAGCATATAAATTATAAATGTTACAGGAATGAGTCCAAGAGAAAGCCCTAAAATAGATGACTAGATAATTTCTGACAGTTAATGACCTACTAGAAGATCTGAGAGCTTAAGGGCTCTTCATCTAGGAACTCATTAAATGCCAGACCCATTAGCTGTCATTACTGCTCTTACTATTTTTGGATATGTAGAAATGTTCAGAAAAACAAAGACCTTTCTGAAGTGCTGTTGAAGTTGGAGGTATAGCTGCACATTTCTGTCTAGGCACTGAGGGTGATCAAGGTCTTGCTCACATTAGGACCAACAGGTTTGTCCTGAGAAGCTTCAGTGGGATCTGTTCTTACTGGATACTGATTTGAGATGAACATCTGGTCCTAGGGCACAAATAAAAACATAGCGGGACTTTTATTTTCAACATTCCTCCAGCTTAGACCTCTAATTCTGAGGTGCAGTTGTGGGCCATGAAACCTCTGATCTATTTTCAATGAAATTTCACATATTTTTGTGAAAAAGGTATACAGCTCTTAATTTCTTCTGCAGATGAGACACGCAGACCAAATACATTTGTTGGATATTTTCCTTTGTCTCAGATAGTTAAGATTAAGGAAAGAACACTGGTATTTGGAATTGCAACAATTAAGCGCTAACTTTCCTATTCTGTATGTAATTTTCATACCACTACAAATACTCAGATTTCATATATGCAGTACCATAACAGGAACAACACTCACAATTACTATTTCCTGAATAGAGGCATAGATATTAAGCTGTTACAGTGTTTGCAGGGTCTTGCTTGCCTGTGTTAACACAGCCGTTTCAAGAGGGCTTTGCTCTGAATCTCTTCAGCCATCACCAACGCATTGGTGTAACTATGCTTGACTTAAAGGTGTTACACTAGTGTGAATCCGAATTGACCTGGGAGTCAGATGGAGTTGCTTTGGTTTCATACCAAGACAGGTCAGTGCAAGGCCATTGGCAGGCTTTCGTGGTCTAGGGCAATTTACTGCTGGTTAAATGGCTAATGGGGGTGAAAGTTTGGACCCTGTTTCAATTACATTTACGATGGAGGAAAAGTGCCGCTTGCCAGTGGTAGGAGATCTTTTCCAGACCTACATTCCCAAAGCAGGAGAATTTCCCTGTTCTCTGTGGAGCTATGCCAGGATGGAAATGGTGAATTCAGGCTCTGGGACCTGTGCTTTGTAACGATGATACCCTTTCCTCAAGAGTGCCGTTGTGTAGGGCATACAGCAAGCTTTGGAGAGAGAACATACGGTGATGGAGAGGGGCTATAACCATAGCTTTTTGTACCACTCACCCCAGTTGATCATCCGGTCTGCTCAGAGACGAGCAGTTGTGAGTATTGTGCTTTGGTGGGTCTCTCAACGTCCAAGGAGTGAACTGAGAAATAATGGTGACGTTTTGCCTTGTAGCTCAGCATGACCATGTTGGGCCTCCATGGAAATACACACCCTTTCATTTGGGGAAATGAAAGGACTCGTTCAAGGTCATATAGCAGAGCTAAGAACAGACCTTGTCCTCTGGGCTCCCACCTCAAGGCATTGGCTATCAGACTTGGCCTCTGACAACGGGTTATGAGATGATTTCCCATTTCTCCTTCATGAAGCTTGTCTGACTCATCTGCACCGAACAGACGTGACTTCCTTGGTCCTGTTCCCACAGTAACAACTGTTGCCTTTGGCTTTGTTTCAAAAAAGCTACTAGGTGCTAAAGTCCTGTAGCAATCAGCAGGAATTTAAGGCCAAAATGCCTTTTTGGAGCTGGGTCTCTGCCTCTGCTCTGAGAAGCTGTCTTGTTTCTCCTGGAGCTAATGTGGCTGGTGGGAGTTTCTGAAGGCTCAGAGATGCTGGGTTTTTTGGTTGCAAGATAAGAGTATCTATCTGTTGTGTCTACTAGATGGTTAACCAGGCAGCCAAACAGACTTGATCAAATATCTGTGGCTTTTCCTACTCAGTGCAATACTGGGTCATTGAAACGAGCTTCATTTTATTTTTCTTTCCCATGGAGCTTCTCAGATGTGAAACTGATTTTATTGGTTATAAGGAGGGATCTACTATGACAAAATGTCTCTGCTTAATCAACTGATCTTCACTTCTGTTTTTTTGGTCACTGTATTCATGGGAGCGAGCTCGTAGTCTGGCAGAGTGATGGATGAACCAGGTGAGGCTCATACATTGTTCTTGGCACAGAGATAACTGATGCCAACGTGCAGCATGGCACAGAGGATGTGAAGCCTCCATGATCCCCCTTTCCTTTCTCAAGGCTTCATTTCATGCCAGCAGGAAACCAGCAGTGGGTTTGGTCAGGTAGCTCAACAGCAGGTACATCCCTGTCCACTAACGAAATAGTATCTTGACACCAAGACAAGTTTGCTGTGTGATATGTCTTTTCAGGAAAAGTACATCAGGTTTCACATTTTTATTTCAAGACGACAGTTTTGTACAGAAAACTTGCCACAAATTAAGTGATGAAAAAGCATTATTCTTCCTCCACTCTAAAAAAGGACCTTTTTTTTTTTTTTTTTTTCTTCAGCTAGCAATGCAAATAATGAGGGCTTGAAGATGCCTTTCCTGTGCTGGAGGAGCGATGGTTCAGGCAATGTGAGCAACGAAAAGGAGAAGGTGAAGCGACTGTAACAGTGGGAAGCAGTAGGAGCTGCTGTGCCCCAAACAGAAGATTGGAAACCTGCCCATCTCTGACTAATATATACGTAGTTATTTATTCCTCCCCAGAACTGGGGCCTCCCCCAGGAGCTGCTACAGATAAGATTTGTGGGAATGCTTCTTGGTAACTTTGCCCTGCCACCAAGCAGCCCTAGCCAGTGCTGCAAAGTCCACCCCGTGTAGCACTTGTCTCAGGTTTCTTCTGGGCTCCCTGTTACAATTAATGTTTTTGGTTTCGGGTTTTTCCCATGTTTTAAATTCAAGGTGCCTGAAATACATGAGGACCATGTTGCAGCCTGCTGGAGAGCTGATTTTGCAGCAAATTGTGAGGTGTATTGTGAGGGTGTAGGGAGGTGTTTGCAAGGGTTGGATGGTTGTGGAGGATGGAGAGCACCAAACCTGAGAGAGACTCGTCTATACAGTGTGCAGTGAGCAAAACCTGGAGCAAAACACCCTTACAAATGAGCCTGAGTTTCACCTCAGAGGACATTGGTTCATCTCACAGAGAGGCAGGAACAAGCTAATGTATGTGGTAGAGCTGACCAGAGGACCATGACCCAGGGGCAAACTGGTTTGCCAAGCCGTTGATGGTTTAGACATTCCTAGTCCGTATCTAGAATTGGCAGGGACCTCAAGGGACTGTCTCGAGACTGTGGCCTGAGCCAGCGCTCAGTTGGTGGAGTTGGACGTTCCTACCAGCCCAGCTGCAGCAACACGCGTGGGCTGCAAATGTGCCTGAGAAGTGGAATAAATCAGCCTCTGCCAAGCCCCTCCTTCCTCCTTCTCTGGGTGGCTCCTCTGAACCTGCTTTTGGTGTCATGGCACGGGGCAGATACCCCCTGAGGGAATTCTGGGAAGAAGAGCCATTTCCAAAAGTTCCCAAGGGATGTAGGAGTCTGATAACCCTTGGTTTCTGCTGTCTGTCAGCATTGCCTGTGCTGGAGCAGGGCGAGGAGCAGGCAGGGCTGTTCCATGTTTTGGCAATTGTTTCTAGGCATGGCTCTTGCGTCTTGCATCTCTTATCTCATGTGTGTTTTATTTCCCCACATGGAGTACAGCTGGAGCAGGAGGTTTATAAGCAGGAAGGCATTTCCCCTCCCCTAGCATGGCTCGGGAAAGGGGAGGTGATTTTGTGGCTGACAGGCCAAGGGGATCCAACGTGCCAAGCTACATCTGCGGTTCCTGAGAAATCAATTAGTGAGGGAGGGGAGGGGTGGTTGGCAAACCACACGATTGAAAGGAACACATCACACAAACGAGGCAGAGGGATGTTTTGAAGAAGCGGCGCTGCTGGAAGATGTGTGCGAGTGGCTTTGTTTGGTAGCGGGTGCGTGTGAGAGAGAAATGCTCACCAAAAGGTTAATCAAGACCCAGTAGGGAAGGCTGGCCTAGGATCTGGGAAGCAGGCTGCTAGTAAAAGAGATCAAGAGACCACGCTCATCCTGAGCTGAACAATATAACCCAGTATCTGTGGTATGCAGTGGCAGAGACTGGAGAAAATGCACTTTTGGCGTCATCGCAGCATTTTGCAAACTCCATTAGAGTTAGACGGAGTATTTGGGCTTTATTTTCAGACTTTAGTTCCATCACTACAAGCCTGGAAGACTTGAACTGCCCTGTCCTAATATTTTGGAAATGAATGCATCCAGAGGTATTTAAACAAGTAAGTTTCTGATGATATTCACCATGGAAATGGAGCATATTGGAAAGGCGCTCAGATGGACAGTCGGCACGGACTGCCGCTGTAATGAGGGAATAATAACGTCCCTGCCACTAGTCCTTGCTTCTTGGACCGAGCGATTATTTTGAATTATGTACATCTCTGGGTCCAGGTCTCTCGATTTCCAGTCAGAAACCTCACTGCTGGTTTAGAGGAATTTCCAACTCCTTTCTGTTTCACCAAAAGGTGCACGTGTGTGTTAGGGATGTGACTCACTACTTCAGCAGAGGGACTGATGCTGACAGTGATTGTCCACATTGAATTTCTCATCCCTCAGCCTTGCTCTGGCAGAGTTACATGTGTGGTTTTGTGGAGACCTGCATGAGGGAACTGATCTGGCTGAACACCTGTCCTTGTCCTTGTCCTTGTCCTGGCAGTACGGCTCACCAGTCTTGCTTGCCATGCGACATGTGAAGTCCTCTACAGGCACCGAGGTGAAGTAGAAATATGTGACTAGGGGTCTGTTGGAGATATGACGACCCCTAATACCAGCAGCTTACTCCAAGACCAGCTTGAAGGGACAATAGAGCTCAGCCTAGTGCAATGTGAGTAGACTGCACTGCTAGAGGTGTCATATATGACCCTTAGTCTTCCTCCCCAAGCAAAAGGGAACTGAATCCCCATTTCCTACACCCGTGGCAATTGCTCAAACCACGGGTTTGGGTTTTTTTCTGCTTTCTCTCTTTCATAGCAGTGCAATGGTGCCATGGGGACAAGAGTGTGCACCACCTTTGGGAGACAACTCTCAGGCATAGGGAACCTGTCTGTGGTTGAGGTGGTGCACAAAGAACCTGCAGCTCTGGTGAGGAGGAGGACTTGAGATGAGGTTCCAGGCTCCTGGGCTGGGGGATGTGTCCTGGCAAGCGCTTTGGTTACCTTGTGCTCTGTGGGGAGGTTTGAACCCCTACCCTATCTTGAGCTTGACAGTGGGAAAACAGCCCCTCAGAGTTGAGCATTGTAGTGTTTGGGTGACTTTCCTGAATGAACTTGTCTGCCATCCACGTAAGGATGGTAGCCATGTGTGGTGCAGAAGTGCCTTCACACCTTTCTCTATATCGTTATTCTCGAAGAAAACATCCCTCCAAGCTCCTTCCTGGTGCAGCCACCCAACTTGTAGGGTTTGTCTGGTCTGCTTGTTTTCACTATGATGTTGCTCCTCTTACCAAACTCCTCCAGAACTTTTTCTAGGGTCTTTCAAACCACTGCTTGTATGGCTCCTGGGAGATGAACCTGCTGGTCAGGGAGAATTGAGGCAAAACGCAGTGGAGCAGAAAAAGGGAGAAAGTGTGTGCATGTGTCTGAGAGAGGGAGAGGACTTGGGAACGGGAACTGCCGATGCTGTGATAGTGTCCCTTTGTGAGACAGAGTTTGTCTGTGGGTGTGAGAAAGGAATATTTGGAAGTGAGCATGCGTGGGTGTGAGGTGTGTGTGAGAGTGTGCATGCGTTTCCATCCCCACACTTTGAAAACCTTTTTGGAGCACTGCAGTGTTCAAACAAACCTCAATTCCCGAAATAATCAACACATCTTGAAAAGTTATGAAGTCTGTGGACACCTGGAGGAGAAGGGTTTCCTAGCTGTGCATTGTAACACATTTGAAGCAGCTCGTGCTGGCTAACACGGCTATGCTGGCTGCAATGAGGTGTGCTGGAGGTCAGGGCAGGTGCAGAGGGATGTCTAGGGGAGCCCAACACCTACTCCTCACTCCAATAGCCTCCTCTTGCCAGGGCTTTTGCAGCTTCTGAGAGATGGAGAAATGCAACATCTCCTGCATCTCCACCACCACTGCCCGTTGCGCTCCCTGAAGGCTATGGAAAAGGTATGATTAGAGACCCATGGGGTCAGGGCTGAGTTGTAGGTGATCACAAACTCCCGTAGAAGAGTGAAGTTGTCCTAATTTTCGTGTTGCTGTGATAGACTTTATTTTTTCCCACTTTCAGAGTCAACACTGTGCTCCTAAAACCAATGCAAGCATTGCATGCTCTTTGGAGCTGTGTCCCTGGACTAAAATGCATGGGCAGCACGTACAGCATGTAAACCCTTTTTATCCAAAACCATATGTGTGCTGGCATCACTGCAAGGGGATCAAGCTTCTCCTCCCGTGTCAGCAGTTTTTTGCCTCGCTAGCCCCAACATGCATTCACAACAGAGGAGATGTGAGCTCAGGTCCCTTTTCCATCAGGAAGGGTCCAAGCCACATCTCCCACTGCACTCTCCTACCAACCTCCTGGGGCAATGTGGGGAGGTGGCAGGTGCCTCTTTGCTCCCTCTTCTCCCCAATTTGGGGAAAGCTTTTCCACCTCGCAGCAGGGAAACACCATTTTCAGTGGGTCAGCAAGAAAGAACAAGCAAGGCTGTCTGTGTTAGCGCTTGGGGAAATTCACCTGGGAGCAGGGCGGCCGGAGATCCAGCTCCTGCTCCAAGGACTGTTTATGTGTTTTAAAATTAAACAACCCATGGTGCTAGTAACTGGAATTCAGGTCTCCCCACTCCCAGGGGAGTGCCCCGATCCCAGGGCTCTGAAGTCATGCTCACTCTTGCCCTCTGGAGCTTCAGGTTTTGATTTTATTTGCGAGGTTTTTTCTTGCTGAGTGGTTTCTCCAGAAAGGGATATGTGAGCCCCTCTCCAGCTCTGCCGTTGGGTAGGGGCACTGCCCATGGCAGGCAGGATTTGGAGGATTTCTGCCTCCAACATCACAGGGAGCTGGGCTGAGGTTTCCCAGACCCGGGGAATGCTTGCTGACCTTTCAGTTGTTAATTGGGAGGGGAGTGAATGAGTTTTGCCTCCTACTCCTGCATATTATGGGCAGCCGCTGGTGCCGCATGGCGTGTGATGTGGTAGGCATGCTATGGAAATACCTATGGGCCAGGCTTTTGTGGTGACACAAGGGAGGGACGTTGCGTTGGCCAGGCATGGCCTGCGCGGGCCAAGACAGTTCTGAGCACATCCTGATGCTGTGCTTTTGGGCTGGGGACCTTTGCTGTAAAAATTGAGGTTTTTCATGGACTGCAGTGCCCCCAGGGTGACATGGCAGGTGAACAAGGGTGCGAGAGTGAAATTTTGGATGTCAGTGGCTAAAACACGCTGCATTTGGCTGTATAGACCTTTGTGGGAGTGTTATTACTGTTGATTTATCCTGGGCAAAGCTCTTGCAGTCTCCAATGGCAGCAAGCCTTCAGTGAGGCCCCTTGGAAGGTAGCATGGCCTAAAGCCTGGCAGCAAAAGTCACAGCAGAGCCACAAACAGGAAAGCTTTGATATTGCTGGCATTAGGGATGAAGAGCAAGGAGAAAGGCTCTTGCACAGCTGCCATTGAGCTTGGTGCTCCCATGTTTTCCAGCTTTCCCTCAGGCTTTTTTAATGGTCCTTAGAACAGACCTCTGAATCCCACAGGAGCTGTCTCCTGACCCTGCAAGGCGCTGAGCTCCCCTCTGGAGGTGTGGAGGGTCCCCAGCTCTGGTTACGATGTCGGTCTCCCAAGTTCTAGTTCAGTCTCAAGCGTGGAGTCTGTGCCTGTGGGCAAATCACTTCCACCTCTCTAAGATCTGGCTGTAAAACAAGGCTAATAACACCAAATTACCTACCTGTGAGAATTAATGAGATCATACTCGCTCAGCCCTTTGAAGGCATGAAGCATTACAGAAGCACTGGGGCATTATTACAGAGTGTGTTTTTAATATACGTCTAGTTTCACTTACAAATTGGAGTTTTGCTCCCTTTTGACTAAACAGCACTAATTAGACATGTAGGGT
Source organism: Steatornis caripensis (assembly GCA_013398225.1). Taxonomy (NCBI): domain Eukaryota; kingdom Metazoa; phylum Chordata; class Aves; order Caprimulgiformes; family Steatornithidae; genus Steatornis; species Steatornis caripensis. The sequence goes on from VZSC01017240.1 coordinate 86,462, forward strand.
AGGAAATAAATTTTTCCAGTGTTACTCAGGCTGGAAACCAGTTAATTTCAGGGTTCTTTGGTTTAATTGCGTCTGAAAAGACATTGAGAAAATGTGTAATGAGCTGAGAACACTTTAACTTTGTTTTTATTGTTCCCTAAACTCTTGCTTCTGCTAAGTCACAAAATGCCAGTAAAACAGTGGAGAACTGGACTTGGAGCACTTTTTTTTTGTGCGTGTGTGTCAAGGTAAAATAATTCCTACTTACTCCGTTTAATGTAGCACTCCTCCTCCATAAATCTCTGAGCACTTCACAAAAGCGGGCACAGCGTTACCCACATTTTACAAAGTGGGAAACATAAAGCAGAAGGAGGTTGCGGGATTTGCCCAGGGTCAAGTAAATTAGGCTTTGTCTACGTGAGAAACATGTGCCAATTTAGTAAAACAGGTGGAAAACACACTGTGGACACTTACCTCATTTTCAGAGTGGCTTTTCTTGTTTTCGCTTTAGCCAATTCATGTCGATTTAAGCTTACTTTAGTTTAGTGGGTTTAAAGCAAAGACTTCCCTGATGGACTGGACTGACTAAGTTGGAATAAACTCACTCCTTAACTTGGGCTGGTATCCGTACACGAAGTCTTTGTGGTTGGACTCGATGATCTTAAAGGACTTTTCTAACCTAAATGATCCCATGATTCTACGATTTTCAGAGATACGGGGTGTCTGAAGGCCAGCACAACCCGTATCTCCCACTTCTGGAAAAAATCCTTTTCCTTTACAGAGTTAGATTAGGTGGCCCTAACAAAGAAGAAGCCACACTGGGATATCTCCTGAGCACGTTTGGATCAGTGAGCATAGTCAGTAAATGCAAAGAGTCGACGAAGACACTGTAGCTTTTTTATTACTATAGCAGATACCAGAAGCACCACTTATATTCTAGTCACACTTTAGATGCCTGCTTTCCTGGTTTAGGCAGATGTTTTTGGATTTAGCCCTGTTTGGTGTCGTTTCCCCCTGCGGTCTCACACATTTGCTGTCACTCATTGCAGCTCGCCAGGGAAAGTTCAGGATGGGTACATCGCTGTGTGCCATCCAACGGTTTGCGTGTCTGTATGGGCAGTCGAACAATGCAGAGCTGATGTAGTTCAGCTGTTGAGAAAAATAACAAAATTGTTAATGGTGAAAAAAGGAAACAATGACTTGAAAACCAAAAGTTTCTCCACCGTTGTTTCTCTGCCAAGTGTTGAAGGGTCTCTGTGTCTTTATTTTCAAGTAAAAAAACCCCCACACCTTCACACATCTGAAATTAAATTTAAAGACAGGAAAAGTGAGGATTTTCTCCTCTGCCCTCACTTCTTCTCAGCTGGCTTCTTCTTTGAAGAGTTTTCATGAGGAATAGTGGTGTCTGATTTTGTTAGGTATGTTGTAATCAAGGATCTGAGCTTTCTCTACCCTGACAAGAGTCCTACAAAAATATGTTAGCAAGTCATTTCCTCAATATTTCTGGCTCATGATCATAACTTGAAGATTTTGAGAGAATATTGTCTCATGCCTTGTTGTGAATCTTCTGTTAAAAAACTAATTTCAGAAAATTATCTGTACAAATACCTGCTGCATTTGGACAGAGCTTAACACGGCAGTGTCTTGCTCGGTGACTGTAGTTTGTAGATGTTTTGATAAAGCATTACCTGGATTCTGTACATTCGTTTTGAGAAAAAATAGAAGGAATGCACTGGGGCTGAACTGAGTTCATTATGATTTTTGGAGTCTTGTTCATGCTCGTGGCTATTTAGAAGGACATGGACAGGCAATTTCTGAGAACCTGTGATGTAGCACACAAGGGACTGATATGTCCATGCCTGGGAACTGGATGCACCTCTATTAGTTACCAGGAAAAAGCATTTCTAGAGAATAGGAGTCAGATCTTCACCCTTCAATGACTGCACAGAGGACAATGGATTCCTAGGGAACACATTTAAGTCTAAATGCCTTCAGTTAGGTGAACTGTGATAGGGAGGTGTTTGGGGGTTTTTTTTTGTTTGCTCGGGTTTGGTTTTGGGTTTTAGTTTGTTTTGTTTGCTAGTTTTAAGTGGAGGACTACATAAAAGCAAAGGAACACATTGCAAAATCACGAGGAAGGCAGACCAAGAAAAGCTGTCCATCCTAATCACTGAAAACCATTTCTGGATCCGGATGTGGTGGTGTGGTATTTAGCGGCTGTTTTCCTGTAACCTTGGAAACAACCACGACTAAAAAGACTGTGGAAAGAAATTTCTTTGCTTTCCCACCCCTTCATCTCTGGGGAATATAACTAGGAAACCCCAGCTCCACAGTCAGGTGGGCTCTTTGGGGAATATGCCTCAACAACATCAGCATTAGGAGAGCTGTGGTTTGGTTCAAGAAGGTTTTGGGGGACAAATTGTGCCCCAGACAGGTGGTGGACAAGGTGCTTGAAACTGGCTGTATGGAGGCAGCATCAGAGAGCAATGGCCATTCTCTCTTCAGACTCCAGAAAAATCTAGAAACACATTCAATCCGATTGTTGGATCAAATTGCAGGTGACAGGGAGCTGCTCAGATAAGACGATTGGGCTGGCTGTGGCAAACGTAAAGAAGGGAAGATTTTAGGCTAATTTACTGAATTTGGAGACCCAAGGGCTCTGCGGTGTACGTCCAGCTCTCCATAGACTTGCTGTGTGACCAGAAATGTATCATCTTACCTGTAGAGTGGGATCATAGAATCACAGAATGGTTTGGGCTAGAAGGGACCTTAAAGATCATCGCTTTCCAACCCCCCTGCCATGGGCAGGGACACCTTCCACCAGACCATCCAGCCTGGCCTTGAACACTTCCAGGGAGAGGGCATCCACAGCTTCCCTTGTCCAGTTTCTCACCACCCTCACAGTAAAGAATTTCTTTCTAATACCTAATCTAAATCTACCCTCTTTCAGTTTAAAACTGTTACCCCTCATCCTATCACTACAAGCCCTCGTAAAAAGTCCTTTGCATCTTTCCTGTAGGCCTCCTCCAAGTGCTGGAAGGCTACTGTAAGGTCTCCCCAGAGCCTTATCTTCTCCAGGCTAAATAACCCCAGCTCTCTCAGCCTCTCAGAAGGATCAGTCCTCTCAGAAGGATCAATCACCCTTCTCACGTTATCTGATACGGATCACAAGTAGCACTTCCATAGATTCCTCCTGCTATGTATGTTTACTCAACACCTGGTTCTGTGAGCTTTGACCATTACTGAGGAAGTTTTCAGCAAAGTTTTTCTGCTCGTTGAAAACGCAAGTCTTCACAAATCTTCATGAGAAACACTTATGCATCTGTATTTTCATTTTAACTTTTGGAAAGGAGGTAACTGATTCCTGAAAATGCATTTTGAAATTGCACTAAACCTTTCAGTAGTAGTCTGCAGGTAGAAATGCATGCCATCAGAGATTTAATTTAATTCTTTAGGTTGGCTTTTAGCTGTGCATTCATTACCCTGCATGGGATAGGGGTATGTCTTTCTTAATCTGTCGGTCAGTGTTAGAAAGAGTTTTTCTACAACCAAGGAAACCAAACAGTGAATGAGATACTGTGAGACACTCACTGACCTCCTACTTTTTCTTTCCTGCATTACACAGTTGTGCAGTTGGTGTTGGGAGGGGAAGAGCAAAGGGAATTTCCTGAAAGTGAGAGGAATTGGTTCAGGTGACATGTCAGAAAATGTTATCTGAAACTCACAGTAAAGCAGGGGTTGGTGCAGTCCTGTTCTGTATGAGGAGGCAGAAGGCCATGGAAGCAAATTGCTGAGACTGAGCCATGTGAAATGGGAGCATGTCCCATGCTGTCTTTAGCTGGTGTGGTTAGAGCTTGCTCAGGACCCTTTATTTACCTACAAAATCTCCTCTATCATGTCCTAAATAGGAAGTGCACAGAAGTGGGGGAAAAAATGCAGATGTCTTCAGATCCTCTATTTTTCTACTCTTGCGTCTCCTTGTCCTTTGAGTATCTCCCTTTGGTCCGTTCTTTTGTGGTGATAGAATCCTAGCCTTGCTCACCTGGGACAGGCAGAGCTCGTGAGTCCTGATCACCAACGGCCCTTCCTGGAGGGGCAGGAGACACTGTCTTTGGGGACTGCCACCCTCAGATCTCCCTTGCTGCATGGATGGCTGGTGTGCTCATAAACCTCTGCCATTTTATGGCATGATGTTCAATCTCAGTTCAAATCTATACTAGTTTCTAACTTTAAAAATTCTGTGAAAGTTCAGGGGCATTTCAAAAGCAGCTCAGCTCTCCATGCAGGGGGAGTATGTCCGTCAAGTGGGAATGGTAAATTTGTCAGGCTTTCCCAGTAAAGCTGACTTGCCTTTGTTCGTGAAACAATGCTCTTCACGATGCATTCTGTGCTTTGGATTTTTTCATAAATATATTTGGCTTTTAAGGCAGCCAGAGCAGATTCTGGTGAGAGATTATGGTCTCCTGAGAGCCGAGCACTTAACTTAGCAAAATTCTGGGAGTCTGGGTGCTTCCAAACAGTGACATCAGCCCTTTCCTCCTCTGTGCCTTTTGAAAGCAAGGGAGACCGTATTGCCTGACAGCGAGCCCCGAGGCACTTGGCGGGGAGAGCCGGGCAGCCCCCGCGGCGCGGCGGTACCATGGACAGCGGTGGGGACGCTGCTATCCCCCACCCGGGGGCTGCCACCCGCGGGGACCACCAGCCTGGCTCCCAGCCTGCCATGGGCGATCCATCGCTGCTTCTCCTCCCGAAGCCGATGGCGTGATGTTGCCCCTGCTCTGCTTCACGCCCTCAGCCTTTGAGAATTTTTTCTTGCAGCAGCAGCTTTTTTTCATCTGGGCTGCCTGTTGTAAAGTCTTTAAAATAGCACCTGGTTTTAGAAGTGTAGGGTAGGGTACCTACGCACTTGTCGTTTGCACATGAGGTGTTCTTCATCTGACTTAGGCAAAAAAGGGTCCTTTCCTCTAAAAACGAAGAACTCAGCTTTTTGAAATCTTTCCTCTGACACCCATACGGAGCAGTGTCCTTGTATCACTGCAGACAGCTGGAACATAAGGAGTAAAAATCTGTAATGACAGGTATTTCTGAGAAAGGGGATGTCACGGTTTAAAGCTGGTCTGGCTATTAAACGAACAACAGACGCTCTTTGTTAAATCCCTCCCTCCCCAAAATGGATGGGGGGGGAGATAAAACAGAAAGAGACTTACAGGTTGGAAAAGTTAAACAGCTTTAATCTAACTACAATAATAATGTATGACAATAATAGGAAGAAATAATAATGAAATATATACAAATATGTACAAAACCGATATCAAGCTCCCCCCCACTGATGACGAATATGTCACCCTGCAGGGCACGCCCCAGGAAAGTCCCGGACTGTACTCAGCAGCAGCAGGCAGGAGCTGAATTTAGGAATGCACGGATCGGGATCAAAGGTAGAAGAAGCAGACAGAGTCCTCCTCGGACGCCGGCCATAGAAGAAGAAGAGAGCGACACCCTTGCGATCCCTCAGCTTTATACAGAGTATGACGTGTATGGGATGGAATACTCCCTTTGGTCAGTATTGGGTCACTTGTCCGACCCACTCCTCCCCACAACAGGGTCTCAGGTGTGACCAATTCTCTGCTCTTTCAGTTCCGGCGCACAAGAAAGTCAGCAGAAGCAAGCATTGACCTTGGTCTCCATAGGGATAACTGTAAGGAGGAACCTTACTGCATACCATTCCTACTGATGTTCCAGCACTAACTATAAATGCCGAGCCTTATCACTGCTAGAAGCAGACACTGTCTGGAAAAACATGCAGTTAATTTCAGAGAGTGCAGCTTCTCAGAAGAGAGTCAACTAAAAGCAAAGTTACTAAGAGAAAACTAGTTCTGTCCTGGCCCAAACCAGGACAGGGGATTGCACTTGTTTCTGGGGGTGGGGATCTACTAGCAATTCTAGCTCTGAAGAGTCTACTATAGTTCTAAAGGGTCACGGGCAGGCCCTGGAGCTTGTTCTGTTAGTAGAGGGAGGTTACCTATCATGGCATCCCCTCTGCTCACCAGGAGGAAGGAATGCTGAGACATGATTGGAAACAATCGTTCAGGTTGCATGTTAAACACCTGTAATTTAATGTATAGAAAAAGAACCACCTTTGAGCCTGGGGAGGAGCAGTGTACAGCAAAGTGGCTGTAGATGCTAATCAGGCTTAGTGGAGAACACAAAAGAGCTTAAACTGCAAAAGAAAGCTAATTGCAAAACCTCAGGTGAGAAACCCACCTCCAAGCATTATTCTGCTACACCTCTGATCAGGACATTGGTGCTGAGTGCAGAGAATTGAGGACATCAAAGCAGCAGCTATGCATAACGAAGGAGCACTAATAATTGCTGAGAAACTAGTTCAGCGATCTCATAAACACAAGAAGCAGAAAAGGGGTGCCAGGTCCTCATGTGATGCATGTAACCAACTAGGCTGTGGAAATCACCCAGATTTCTTCTGTGCTTGGTGAATATTATGCTGTAGATCCATGGCAAGTTCTACTTTTTTACACCAGATGGACACTTGGCCATCAGCTGACTGCTTCTATATGGGTGCTTCAAGGTGTAGTTAGATTTAAAGAGTAATTTGTCTCACACTTTCAGCAAACAGAAATAAATGCCTGTGGGGTCTAATGCTTTGCCATGACCAAATTATATTCCTGGCCATACCAGCCGTGTCTGTAACAGTAGTCAGTGTGGAGCATTGGTTCTGAGGTCAAGGAAGGCTACCCGTGGTAGATGGACAAGATGATCTGGGGGTCGGTTGTTCTGGGATGCCGTCAGCACAGCTGTTTAAGCGCTGAAAGGACATCATTAAACATTTGATCTGTATTTCAGAAATTCCTGGAGGTACCGTCAAAGATCATGGCCACATTGTGCTTGGCGCTGTACAAACACACACTCCTTGGCCTGAGGTGTTTGTAATCCATAGAGGGGCAAACCACACAGGCTGAATTACGGATTCCTTTTCTCAGATGGGAAGTGATTTAGGGTTTGCAGTATCCAGTCATTTCAGGCTGAGGGATGGAGGAGTCTGTATGTGTTTGTGAAGGACGGGTTGGGTATCAGAATATGCTGTAATCCAGAGGCAAGTCCCTCTGAATTAGGGAAATCAGAGCTGTTCAGGTTTCCTGAGCCTTGCACTGGTGCTGGGTGTTGGGGAAAGATGGTCCTGGCAGAGGTTTTCTTCTCATGTTTGGCACCTGGATGTCATGAGCGTGTATGTATGAAGGCGGACGTTGTGATTCTGGGAAGGTTGAGTTCTTGGGTTCTTCTATCCCTCTGAAGTTGAGGGAACTGGCAGGGGTTTGTCCTCTGCTGGACAGTCCCACCTGTAAGACAAAAAGGTACGGAATGCTCTGAAATGGTAAGATCTTGGGCCTCCCATAGTTGCAGTCTATACCACATAATAACCTCCTATCATTTTCTTGCTAATGAGTCTTCTAATTTACACCAATTCCTTGGCTGTTTTTCTGTAGTATCAGAGCTTTTTTTGGGTACCACCAGTTGGTTCTCTCTGTGAGCTGGTCTGTATTAGACAATATTATATCAACCACCAAAGCTTTCATGGGACCTTGGGGACAGGCTTCCTACATGCCCGGACAAGCATTACAAAAACTGTTTCTCAGTGCAAGTTTCCCACAGCCAAAGAAATTCCTTACAGGGGCCACACCTGCCTCTGAACTTGTTTAACACCAGCCTACTAAATGGGTGAAGCTGATAGGGACTGGAACCCACTGGAAAATACGCAGCCCAGCCCAATCTGAACATCTTTACCTGGGGCAAAACTTTCCTCTGCAGAGAAGGCGACAGATGTCAACTCCAATACTCAGCTTCTCTTGATGTGCTCGTTTCCACCCTGGGGAACAGAGTTGAGACCCACAGTAGGTATCAAATGGAGAATCCCAGTACTGGCAGTGAGAAACGTAACTCTGCACGAAGGCAAATCAAACTCATTCCTCATTAGAGACTTGAGATGGGCCATGCAGGGGAATCTGGGGTCTGAAGCCCCTCTGTAGAATTCTTGGGTGGGTTGCGATGCTTACGTTTTCCTGGCAACAAATACACCCTTTTTGTTTTTCACTTGGAACAAGTTTTTCCAGGTCTGGAAGTGTCCCAAGTGAGAATTAAAAACTGATATCCCAGCTGCTTAAAGACTCATGGGAACACCTTTGAGAGATTTTACCGTCATTTACCCTGAGACTGAAAACAAAACCTGGACTGCCCCTTGCTTTTGAACCAAGACCCTGAAATTTAGGGCAATGGGAATGAACAGAACTGAATTGAGTATTTTTTGGTAAAAAATATTTTTGTCTAAAAATGATTTTAACCCAAATACCAGCTTGGATCAAGAATACTTGTGATTACGTGTTCAAAATTTGAAACAGCTTCCTTAGGAAAACAAGATGAAATAAATTATACTTTTCTTGTTGCCTTCTCCAAATAAACATTTTAGTGTTTAATTTCTCAACGTCATTTTTAGTTTAAACATTATTCTGATATTTTGTGAAGGTTAAATTAAACAAAATGGAATAAAAGATTTACTCCAACTTGAGTCTGTGGCCTCTATGAAATTACTTTGTTTTACTGATTTTTCTACCTGAAAAATCAAAGAAGTTGTGTTGGTTTTTAATTTAAATTCTTTTGTCTACAGAGGTGAAGAATCATTTTCTCAAGCTGCGAGTTAGGACCCAGACCTGTGCTGGTCTGCATGATTGACTTTCACAATATGTGATCCTTTTGCAGTGAAATTGAGAGCCCCTTGATACTTTGAAGGGGATACAATGCAGAAAAACAGATGACGGGCTTAATGAACTGCCTTTTTTGATGTACTCCGGTTATGCACCTAAATAGAAGAGGGAAAAATTTTACTTTTTTTCTCTGCTGTGTCTCTTGGGACTTCTTCCTCCTTTTACCTGTTTCAACCCCTGCTTTTACGTCGCGATGTCAGCATTGTTGGCTGCTGTTTCTTTACTAGTCGGGGATGTAGAAATTCCCAGCCTAGCCCAGACTTGCCGTCTATTTTAGTCTACTGTCCAACACCAAACAGGTGTAAAATTCCTGCAGTCAGCAGAGGTAGAACAGCTGAATGGAGAGGTCCACTGGAGCTATTAGGCACCTGTCCCTCTGCAAACTCTCCATCAGGAATCCTTAAGTGGTTGAATGCCAAGAACAGGGCAAACGCACCAAGGGAATGTTTGTTCTGTGCTTGTTCTTTGTACGTTATCTTCATGTATACTGTTTCCTGGATCATGCTCCATCACAGTGATGGAACCAAGGAGTGAGGGTAGATGGGTTAACAATGGACCATGGTGGTCCATTGGTCTCAAAGTGCAGTGATCATCTTAATTCTTAAGTGTGAGAGTTAACTTTGCCTGCATGAAACCCACCACAGCCAGCTGCTGAAGTAGTTACCTTTATTTGAGTTTTCCTGACCACTGGAGAATGTGTGGGCATGGCAGGGTATGGGACAGTGCTTCACTCCTAGGCTACATTCAACCCAAACACAGCCTTGTACACAGGATAGTTCCGAGCAGATGCATGAAACGGGGACAATTATCTTGGTGGCTAAGTTGGGCGTGCAGGTTCCTTGGCTCACTTCATGCTTTGTCAAGAGCTTCTCTGCATGGGTCTTGAGCTAGTTGTAGGATTTTCCACCTTATTTTCCCTTCATGAGGCAGAGGATGACCTTGGTGGTGTTGCATCTGAGGAACAGGCCCTTTGGCTTAGTTAGATTCTCTTTTCGCCTACTTACTGATGCACAACTGAAACTATCCCTGAGTTTGGCTGAGGGCCATGTGAAACCATGTGGTTGCAGCCAGCGGAAAACTTCTGAGTGGAATCTCATGGGAACGAAAGGCAACACCTACTGCGGGGTCCAGAGCTGCCACTGTGTAGGGCAAGGCATGCAGATACGGAGTGAGACTCTGCAATTCGTGATGTAGGCTTTTGCATAAGAGCTCCTTGATTTTTGCGGGATGCTGTTTTAGGCTGAAGTGTAGATGTAAACAGAAGACACTTAAGAGTCTCAGAGCTGTAGCCCATGAACCTGCATGCGTGTACAGGTCTGCCTGTCACATTTGAGGCTTGCTTAGATCCATCTGCAGCGCTGAATCACATAAGCAGGTGAGTTATCTGAGTAAGATGGGAATCTTTCCTTTCCCCTTCTTGCAGCTGGATCATGAGTGTGTCATTGGCAAAACTCCCCTGCAGGTTAATGACCTAGAAAGCCCTATGCTTTGCCCGGCTATGATAGCTGCCTAATTAATACTAAGCACTTCTTTCAGAAAGAGGGTGAAACTGTTGAGGGGTATTTTGCCTGCAGTTGTGTCTCAAGCAAGATCTCTGGAAGTCTTGAGTTAGTTCTAGGAGGATCTGATACTTGACTGTGCTCATATTTCCACTCCATGTGGAGTAAATGCTGTCTCACACCATGCTGGCTCTGTAAAAACCTTGGTCGGTTCCCCTGGGGCTTCTCCACTGTGACTCTTTCACGGTAATCCACCCGTCAGGAAGATTATTCCATGAAAACACCAGAGTGGGATTTAGAGGGTTTTACCTCCATACACACAGTACCCTCTTCTCTTGTGATGAAGACATTGATAGGTCTTGTAGGATAGGTAGGAAAGTACTTGTTGAATTTATTACAGTTCTTGTTCATGAACCATCATAATCTAGTTGGGAAGGGTCCCTGAACCACACAGAACAAGTTCTGCTTTGTTAAAAAAATAAGTAAATCAGCTGGTCCAGATTTAATGATTTTTGGACAAATCTTTGTTGCTTTTCCATGAGCATTTTGAATTTAAATTAGCTGCAGGTCTGACTCATTAGCGTCTCAGACATTTGTGTATGAAACTGGGCTAGGCTGTAAGAGAGGTCATGTAGTTTGCCTTCTCTCCTCCAACTGGGACCTGGGAATTAATCTGAGGTTAAAAACCAAACACGAATCCCTGCTGGTGCTGGTAAAAAGGAGGAGGAGATGGAGTAGGGAAGTGAATGAAAAGTTGGAGAGAGAAATAACTGGTGTTTCTCAGACCAGTATTTGCAGTAGTGCCTCCATGTGACCAACGTTTGGCTTCAGCGCTCCTGTCCCCTGCTCCTATTAGTGTCTCTGATTATCCTGTGAGCAACATGAGGGAGAGACAGGCTTTTGCTGTCAGAGCAGGGCTTGAAGAGCGTGCTCAACATATGGCCTCAGGAGAAACAAAGTGCTGATTAGCTGCTCGTGTGGTGAGCACCATTCATCAAGGGGAGGAAATGAGGCAGGAGCTGGGGGGAGTCCATGCTCCCCTACCTCTGGGTGTGCTACCTGGTGCACTGCAAAGCACAGCTCTCTGAGCAGAGTCTTTGCAGCTAAACTGGGCCTACCAGGGCTTGGATAACGGCTAGGAAGGCAGACAAAGCCACTCTGTAATGGGAAACAGACTCTGGACAATGCCAGGCTGGTTCTGCACTGACATCGGCATGACCCTAGGACTTGGTAGCGTGTGTCCTGCACTGTGTGTCTGCTGGCTTATCATGCACAAGACTACCTGAGTGAAGCTCTACTCGCTTCAGTTGTTGCACAAACTGGGCTGGAGTGATTGCATCCTACCTGGAGGTCAGACACCTGCCTGCAGATGGTCTTGCCTTTCAAGGTCCTCTTGCCCATCAGATGCACCTCTGCTCCTGGAGGATGCAGCACTAGGGGCCATGGGGCTTCTAGGTCATCTTCTCCAGCTGCAGGAGGAGCCTGGCCAGGCAGGAACGCAGTTTGGGAGAGCCTTGTAGAGTCTGGGAGGCTGGACAATCCCAGTAAATAAAGACCTTAACGTAGCTGAAGAGACTCACAGGAACTGGATGGAGGTGACAGTGGTAGCTTGATTTGGATACTGCTCAGCCTCTGAGAGCTGGGCCTTGCTGCATGTGTGATCTTTTAGCATAACCTAGGCATCGTGTATGAACGTGCCTTTGACCTTGGGCCTGCAGACCTCATTGCCTCGAGGAAATGCTGAGTCCGTGAACTCGTCAGATTTTAGGCCGGTGCAGTGAGGATGAGACCCACCCTCAGATGCATTAGATAGGAAGAATTAGGAGGCATGAGAGAAAAATCTGATGCAACAGCTGACCTCAGAGGAAAGAAAGCAAGGTGAGAGGTTCAAGGTGATGACTTTCCTCTGCATTTTTTTCTCATTATTTTATTTATTTGATGGTTTCTTGCAAACCCTTCCTCCAGCATACCTTATTATTGACCACAGTCTAAATGGTGATGTTACTGAAATGCTAAAGTTTTGTCCCTGTGATGCATGAAATAAATCTCCCGTGCTGAGTTATGCAACAGAAGGATGTGTTCGGTGTGTGTTGCAGAATATATGTTCCTTTGGCTCCTGTTTGTGTGGCTTAAAGGAGTCCAGCCAAAATGAGGCAACCAGGGAAGCTATCTTCCAGTGCAGCTCCTTGCAGGAGAGAAGTTTGCTGTGGGGCAATCGTTCTCAGGTGCAGTGACACCATGGGCTGGCTGCAGGTGGTCAGAGCATCACCACGTAGGCAAAACGGCTGACAAAAATGAGCGGTCCAAGTCAAAGGGTCAACCTGATCCTTCTCTTCTGATATTGCAACTAGGTCTTGCCCTTGAGCCTCCCAATTTAAGGCTTCTCTGAACAAAAGGGAAGTGAAGAGATTAGTTTGGTTTTGCGCAGGTTGAAACCTCCAGACCCACCATCTTGCAAATGCCAAGATCTTTAGAAGACCTTTCAAAGGAGCCCCAGAATAGTTGCTAGTGGAGTTGCTATTGTATTTTGGGGCTAGGGATCATGACAATTCTCTTGCTAAAGCGCATGCAACTATTCAGCTGATTGACTTCAGGGGTGTCTTCTAACTTTACTTTGGGGCAGTGAGTAATAATAATGAAAAAAATAATCCAGGCCTGATTCCATTTCCCTCCAACAGAGAGAACTTCAGTGTGCCAAGAATAGTCTCCTCATTGCTATGATTTTTTTTCTTCTTGCATTTATATTGAAAAATACACCAGACAGGTAGGTTTTATAGGTGTCTTTCAGCAAAGGAAACGAATTAAGACATCCGGATGGCTACACCCTGCCATAATCTTTTATGCATTGGTAGAGAAAGACTAAACAACATCAGATTTGCAAGTCACAGTAAACGATATAGATGTAACCAGCTTCCTATAAGGAAGTGCAAGCAAATTTTGACGTTTGCTAAGGGTCAGATAGGAGACACTGGGCCAAAGTTCCTTGCTTGTGCAAAATTCCACTCTACTGGGAATCTCTGTAGTTTTTGTATCTGGGAAGAATATGCCTCCATGTCATAAAACTCTTTTCCTGAAAAGCATCTTAAAAACATCTGTTTGTCTTATTGATGGTGCGCAGCTGGAGACATGTAGCCTACACATCTCTGCCCTGGCACCACCGTGGTACCCATGCAGGGAGCAAATGGATAAGACAGAGATGTTCTTGGTATTCTAGCAGTGCAAAGAAACTAAAGATGACAGGAAGCCCAGATGCTCAGCCGGAGTAAACTAGGAGATGTGCTGATTTATAGCATGAGAGAAAATGGACCAAAGGGATCCCAATTTCATTTGTTGCTAGAGGAGAAGGGTACAGGGGGTCACCTTAGGCCCTCTGCAGACTAGTGCTTATGATATGAGGGGCACAACCTCCTGGAGCTGATGGTGCCAGCAAGTCTGCCCGTAGATAGCACAGCAATGCGCCAACGCTTGCTGCACTACTTTGCTCTGCGTTGCACTGCTGCACCGGCCACAGGAGTTATCGTTTTGAAGCCTGATCCCCTGCTCCCTAGCACGAACCTGAATGCTCTTTGGGGCTGGAGGCAGCTGTGACAGTGAAGGGGTGTGAGGAGCTGGGCTGTAGGGGCAGAGGCGGGGTACAGCGGCAGAAGACCCATTGCTGAGGCAGGACATACCCGAGGCGCTGATGGGGATCTCAGGGAAAATGGGAGGGAGCCACAGCCCCCTCAGACAACCTCCCTGGGAAATTTGCCCCTGCTATTTGTACTGCGGCAGAGAGGAAAGGTGAACCCAAGCTGTCAGTGCTGAATCCACCTTTCTGTGTGCTTTTGGCGTCATTTGGCCAAGGCAGGCCAGGTTTCATTGTGAAGAAGCAGCAGGAGGGTGGGCAGGTAAGGAACCAGCTGCAGGTGGCATTTGAGATAAACAAAGCAATTAAACTTTTACTTTTTCCTTCCGTAAATGAGAACAACAGTTGAGAACAGGCAGGAATGTGGCTCCATATTCCTGTTCTTTAATGAGCTCGGGGGCGGAGGTTTGACAGACTGGCTGGCAGTCATGTCATTGCAATGACAGTGCTTCGCACTTAACACCTTTTACCTGGGGGATCTCAAAGCACTGTATAAACATCCACTCAGCTCCTGGCACTGCAGAGCTGTATTGTTCTTTTGATCTAGCAGAGGAGAGGGCGGGGGAATTGGGAGCAGGAAGATTGAAAAACAGAGATAAAAAATAAAATAATGTCATGCCTATGGTTGTGCTACAAACATAGCAGCCCGGTGGAGAGCAAGCCTGCAGTCCTCAATGCCAGACCTGTGCTAGTGCCTCAAGTCTGTGGCCTTCCACAAATAAACTCTCCATGCCAAACTTGATCTTGACAACTGAAAGCACCTTGGGACAGTTGCATGGCTCTGATGATACCTTTGGGCTGGGCTGCGATCTTGCTCATGGCCCTTTACAGCTGTCCCTAAGGCGCAGCAGTATGCAACATCGATACCACGGGAAGGGTCCCTGAAGCAATGCCATTAGATATTGAACTCATGCGTGCCACCTTGGTCCTTGCCCTGTTGCTTCAGTGGTGACAGCAGGACGCTTCCTTTATTCTGAATCCGTAGACCTGAGGTTTGGTTGGGCTCCCAGGGGGCTGTTGCACCTCCCGCAGTGCTCAAGAGACCTGCTCAACTGAGGAGCATCGTGGTGCCAACATTTTAGCTCCTCATTTACACCAAGGGTGTGAAGGCAGCGAAGCAGGTTTGGCCAGGGCAGAACCAGGAGAGCAAGGAAACGGCAGCGGCAAAATAAAGTCCTGCTGGCGCCTGGTACATGATGCTTTGTCACAAAAGTGATGGCTTGGCTGCCTGGTGTGGTGAAGTCCGGGCACTGCCAGAAGTCTTGTGGGGACACTGGAACTTGGACAGGGTGAACCAAGGTTTCATTATGGATTTCAGCTTTGATTTGGGCTCGTCTAAGCCCACCATGACAGATTTCCCACTGGCTATGCCTGCACGTACAGATACTTGCATCATGACCCAAAGGGATTTAAACTGGAAGCATCTATGGCTGGGCCCATAAACCTCCCAGATTGAACAGTTGTCCTCAGAGATGCTTGGTGGAAGGAAACTGGCCTCTTCCATGCTACCAGTGCTGCGCAGATATGCAGAAGTACTAACAGCTGGCAACAGCTGTAGTCCTGACATCTTTGCTGGGAGCTGATACTCCCACTTATTTCTTGGCTAGGATGCTGCAGGTAGCTCAGTCTATGACAGCAGCCAGGAGTGCTGGAAACTACTTTGCAGACACATCAGGCTGGAGTTTGAAGACTATATGGAAAGTGAGAATTTTGACCTGAGAACTTATGGACAGTCGTTCTCACAGTATTTCCACGAGCTGTTCAAGGGCGTTTTTGAGCAATGTCATGGGTGCTCTATTACTGGTGTGTTCTACTTCTTGCTTATGAGTTGCCAAGGGCTAAACCAGCCATGCTGGAAATGATACTGGTGTTTTTCATTTCTTTGCAGTAATGACTTAGAGCTACCAACTGACTGGGTGAAGCCCTTTAAAAACTCAGTTTTACCCAGCTTTCTTACAGACCAAACCGGCTCTGCCTTGTTCTGCAGAAGAAGCAGTAAAAAACCCTCCTTTTTGTCAGGTTTCAACACATTTCTTATCATTCTTGGGAAGCTCATTAACCACTTTTTTTAATGAAAGATTATATTCGTTGAATCTCTGACTAATTTTTTTGGTTGCTGTAGCTGGGTAATAAATAGTCTGTGTGCTTATCTCAGTGACAGATGGCTTCTGTGTTGTAATAGATTGTATCTCTATTTTATGCTAGAGCTCTCCTGTCCCTGGAGGCATTCTTTAGAAAAAGAAAAAAAAAAAAAGAAAAAAAGGAAAGGTGTTTATCTCAATGAGTTTGTAATCCCTGCCTTAAAAAAACAAAAAGCAAAGCTAACCCAAATCTGAATAGTAATTTATGACTCCAGGTTCATCCCACTTTGTGACAGAGCCAAGATTGCGAGATGAGGAATGATGGGATTGGGTGCCGCTTGGTTCACAAAAATGCGTACTGTGTTTCTCCTCTTGCTTCCCTGGCTGCTGCGAGTTAGTAAGAGCTGTGTCTTTTGCTGGGGGGTCTGCCACTATGTTTGCTGCTTTAACACTAGAAGTTTGTTGCTGGTTTGTATTTCTGAGAGGAGGTGCATTGGTTAAGTTGACCCTATTTGCAGGAGAGCAGCTTGTGCTCTGTGTGACCTTGACTTCTGCTTCCGTGCTGCTGCCTATAGGAAGCTCATGGCTAAAGTTGATGGTGTTCATGATTTACTGGAGTAACCCGTCTGCTTTGATCTCTGTCCTGTCTGCCTTTGGGGTATGGAAACCAGGACTTTTCTAGGAAGGATTGTGGCAGACACAGTGCAGGTATGACATTGCTGTCATCAGCCAGACTGCTCCAAGGCTGTCTTGCTCTCCATAGGGATGGAGGTGTATATGGGCCCACATTGAATGGTTGCAGGCTTGAGGCTTTGCCTGGTCTAATTTGCTATGACCTTGAGCATCTCTGGACACGTTTCTGTGCAGGCTGTACTTGACTACATTATATTGACATGGAAATGGTGTATGTGCTTCACGCATGTTGTAGAGGGAATGGGACTGGCCACCAGCACAGCTGTTGTTCTCTTCTGGGAGACTTGGTGGTGGTGAAGTGCATTTCAAAATAAAAAGGTTGGATCAAAAGCTGCCTGGTTGCAGTTTGATTTTGATTTGGGGGTTTTTTTTGTCGTTTCAGTTTTGTTTTGTTTTGTTTTCTGGTCAATTTCAGACCTTACCTATTAATTTAATTTATTTGATTTTATTTACTTGGGATTTGGTGCCATCAGGTCATACGTAGACTACACTTCAGAGAACCTCAAGACGCTACTGGGTTGGAATAGGCTGAGTAAAATGGTGCTATCTTGCACCTGCAGTAGACTAACAGTGGAGCTTGGATCAAGTGCACAGGCTTACAAATCTGCCGTCTATCCATCTGGCTCAGGCTTTAAAACCACCTTCTCCATGCAGTGCATCAGTAGAATTTCTTGCTGCAGTGACAGAGAAGACGACTTCAACCCAGCATTTTGGCTAGCATCAGTGTCAAACTGAAAAACCTGTTAAAAGTGCTCTGAATTTCATTCTTTTTGGGGGGAAGAGATGGAATTTACAATTGTTTTTTGTTTCCTACAAATTTGCTTGTGCGATTTGGAAGCCAGAAAGAACTTATGTCTGAGATTCTGATTCTGGGTGATTTGCATGCAGTAAAAAGGGGTTCTGTGAGACAAGAGGACCCTGGCAAAGCCTGTGCTTTCCTTGGGAGAAGTGAGCGGTATAAAGCCCAGGAGGTCTGGCAGTTTTAGCGGCATATCTTCCCACAGACAAGTACTCTGCAAAGAACATTATGAGTGATACAACCTTTGTGTTTGCTTTTTTGTTTAATGTAACAGCATTGAAACAAATCAAATATTTGAGGACCTCTCCTCTAGAAGTTTTTATGCTTAATTTTGAAGCAACTTTTAGAAGTGGAGATTTCTAGTCTTCCTGTGTCACAGAATAGCTTTGAGCTACCTTGCCTGTGGACCAAGAAACCCATGGATGAAAGCACTGCTGGAGCAACTCAAGTGCTCCTGAACTCTTCATAGAATCATAGAATCATAGAATGGTAGGGGTTGGAAGGGACCTCTAGAGATCATCTAGTCCAGCCCCCCTGCTAAAGCAGGTTAGCCTAGAGCAGGTTGCACAGGAATGCGTCCAGGCGGGTTTTGAATATCTCCAGAGAAAGAGACTCCACAACCTCTCTGGGCAGCCTGTTCCAGTGCTCTGTCACCCTCACAGTAAAGAAGTTCCTCCTCATGTTCAGGTGGAACTGCCTGTGTTCCAGTTTGTGCCCATTGCCCCTTGTCCTGTCGCTGGGCACCACTGAGAAGAGTCTGACCCCGTCCTCTTGACATCCACCCTTTAGA
>VZSC01017240.1:105179-133009 GCA_013398225.1 Steatornis caripensis
CACCACCGATCACAACCCTCTGCGCTCTGCCATTCAGCCAGTTCTTGACCCACCTCACTGTGCGTTCATCTAGCCCACTCTTCCTGAGCTTTCCTATGAGGATGTTGTGGGAGACAGCGTCAAAAGCCTTGCTGAAGTCAAGTGAAGTCCCTCACTTATTTCCACCACTGGTGGACAAGTCTGTTCTCGGACCTGTTTGAATTCCCCACTCTGAGCTTTGGGAATCAGGCTGTTTTCAGTGCAAGCAGTATGTGACTAGTACACGCTGATCCTTTACATTTTGGCTCTTCTCCAGTAGATATTAATTCTCCCACAGGTATGGCTCAGGAATGTGCTCAGACTCGGGTGGTTCATCCACACCGTTCTCCACTCTTGGGAACAGCTCTAAATCAAGGGAGTCTTTCCACTGCCTTCTGCTCCTTTCTTTTTCCAGATCCATTTTCTGAGACTTGCCCTGTTAATGCGAGCTCTGCCTGCAATCTGTGATGTCCACTCAGCACTTGCTCGGGTGACTTTGGCAAATGACTCTTGTGTTTTTCAGGATGACATGCTTGCTTTAATCAGTTCCCCAATCTACTCAACAGAAGACTTAACACCAAATAGAACAGCCCATTCCCTTCTTGCTCTAGTGTAGCAGATCACAGCGGTTACAGGCTTTCCAGAGACCTGATTTTAATTTCGGAGCAGGAGGGGAGGCTGTTGCTGATGTGTCAGCAGGAAAGGGTTAGATGAGGAAAGACTCTGGAGCTCCCAGCTTTTGTAGTTGCCTGAGCCCACCTGCAGAGTCTGCTGCCACTGTGCCTCTAGAGCAACTGCTCATTTTGGTGATCTTGCTGACAAACCGGGCCATGATGGAGAGGAGGAGATGGGCAAAGGAGGAGACTGGGAGAAGAAGAAGAAAGTGGAGAGTTGAGAGTCATGCCTGGATACTAAACTGGTTGTTTTCCCAGACCCACCTTACACCTGAAGAGAGGCTGTGATGGCCGAATCGACAGCCTATTGTCACTGAGGAAAATCAGTGGACTGCACTCTCCCATAAGGACATGAGGTCAGCTATGGAGGTGTTTGCAGCCAGGATAGATCCTCTGGGACCTTCTTGACTGGGGCCAACAGTTGTCCTGCTGCTGCCACAAGAGTAGGACTCTTATCTTAGCAAATATCTAAGAAACACTTTGTTGCCTCATAGGAAAATATCTCATAGACTGTGTTTTGCTATTTTGCTTGTGTCTTTCAGGTTCCCACTCGTGACACCTCTGACTTTCTGTATCCAGTGAGAGTGTGTGTCAGGTCACAACCTGCCTTGGGCTCAGAGACTTTGGCCATCACATGCTCCCATGCTCGGTAATAAGTAAGTCGTGAGTTGAAAGGTTGGCCTGGGTTGGAGGAGACCTGCCTCTCCTGCAGGGAGCACTTGTAGAGGCAGGTCCTTCACCCTCCCTGTGGACCAGGCATTGGC
Organism: Steatornis caripensis; assembly: GCA_013398225.1. Classification (NCBI taxonomy): domain Eukaryota; kingdom Metazoa; phylum Chordata; class Aves; order Caprimulgiformes; family Steatornithidae; genus Steatornis; species Steatornis caripensis. The sequence continues at coordinate 106,636 of VZSC01017240.1, forward strand.
GTAGAGCCACATCACCCACTCACAAGTGGTGCCAGTATCTGCCTTGTGCCTGTGACTGACATAGTCATGGAAAAAAGGGCTGGAGGGACCTTCTGAGATTATGCTGGTTCTTCCGCTTCCCCAAGGCAGGATCAGCTCTTCCTAATCCACCTCTGACAGATGTCTGTCTAATCTTTCTCTGAAAAACATAGGACAAGAACCCTTCAGTGCTGGTGATTCCAGAACCTCCATAGAAAATTCAGTTCTCCTCCCTGCTGGAAAATTTCTCGCTGTGCTTAATCTAAATCCCTTTTGCCTCATGCAATTTGATCCACGTCTTCTTGTTCTGTCCTGAGTGTATGTGAGGAGCAGCTTGCAGCTGCCTCAGCTGCAATCCCGTGCTAGTGTGAGCTATGCGTAAGCTATGGGGACACGTAGATAAAACATAGCAATAAACCTCAATGCATGTCCAGTTCAGTTTTTGCTGGCAGCCTGAACACTCAGCCTGGGTTGACTGGGTTTTCCCCCTTCTCCCCAGTGTGAGAAATGTAGCAAATGCTGGATGGAGGGTGTCCATCAGTTGCCTATTGTGCTGGTGGTGTTCTCTCTCCCCTTTCTGTGGATGCTCAGTGCTCTTTGGGTAACAGGTGTGGTCGTTGGAGATCCCAGTTCTCCATGGAGGTGGCAGCGAAGTATATTCAGGGTGCAGACCGTTGCCTTGTATTGTGACATGGGAGGCAGAAGAGAGTATAGAAACACATTGCATTCACTAATACCCAGCTTCAGAGATGCTGTAAGATGCGTGCCTTCACCCTCTTGCCTTTCCCCTCTCCACCCAGATCATCTTGTGCCCCTTACCTCCCCCTTTCACACCGTCATCGCAAGGCAGAAGTTTTGCCCCACTCTGCTTCCAAGTTTTTGGAAACTCTTCCATTCACCCAGAGCCTTGGAAGCATCTGGGCTTTGGCTTAACTGAGTCAATATAACTTGCTGGGATAGTTAGGACATTCCAAATTCTGGTTGCATCTGCTGCCCCTGCCTACCCCGCACCAACCTCCCTTAGATTAATTCAGTTCCTCCCATAGCTCACCAAGCCATGGGGATTTTTATTCATGCAAAGTCTCTTGGCTCAATCCTGACTCAGGCAAACTCTGGCTGACTTCAAGGGCACGAGTTGATTTCAGCGTTGGCTTTGCCAATGTGAGATCACAGCCTGGTGCATTAGCCTGATGATGTGTCCTGGTGACTTTTTCAGCTAATCCTGCTTTGTTTCTGATCCTTTCCTGCCTTCTCCATGTCTTTGTTTTCTGGGCTTGTCTGGGATCGCTGGCCTCCTGAGCTCCCCTTGAGCTCCATGTGGTCCCAAGAGGGCCAGACAGGGACAAGAGCAAGTCCTGGTGCAGCTGGAAGTGCAAGGTGCAGGGGCTGGATCCCGCCTGACCCACTTTTCAGCACTCGCAATCTCCAGCACCTCTCCTGGACTGGATTGAGTGGTTCTGGCTAGTGGGAAGGCTCTTCTCAGGGAACAGAAGTTCTCCTTTCCTCTGTTGTGAAAGCACCTTAGCCAGCAATCTGCCTTGATACAGAGCATATGAAAGCGTCCATCCCCACCCCATGGGGAGTGGGGCAGGCTGCCAAGGGGTGGTGTGGGTTCACCAAGAAATTGGTATTTTTGCCTCTGCAGAGGGCAGAGCAAAGTGTCCTGATGCATGAAGTGACCCTGTGCAACCAGCTCGCTCTCTGTGCTGTCCTTTCAAGCTCACTAGCACATCCCATAAACACTCACCCGTTGCTTTTCTCAGGCTTTCTTTTCAATCACCAAAGAAGACAGATACTGTGCCAGCACCTTCACCCACTGGAAACCAGTGCAGCATCACTAGAGCTGATGGAGGATGGCTGAGCTTAACCTGGGGAGGAGCTGGTCCTCTAGCTGTACCAGAGACCTGGTGGTCATTGGAGCCTTGCTTAAAGCATTTTTATTGTTTTCTTAAGGTTTACCTCAAGCCCACGTGGCCTTTGCTGTAACAGGATAGTTTTTCTTCAGGTGTTACATCCAGGCTTCTCATCTTTATGTTTTTCTCAGAAAAATCCCACTGGAGAGCTGAGTGTGCTTGAGAGAAAGAGGGTTTTCATGCAGTGCCCAGATAATGAGTTGTTGCACAGGCTGTCCCTGAAGCCAGGAGTCAGTCGGATTTAAAAAGAAAGACAGAGAAAGACAAAAGTGGAAAGAGAAAGAAAAAAGTGAGAAGGAAGGATGGAAGGAAAAAAAGAAAGAAAGAGGAAGAAAGAAGGGGAAAGAAAGAAAGAGAGAGAGAGAGAAAGGAAGGAATGACTGACTGGCTGTCCAATACAAGTAACGATGCTGGCTGGTTGAGGTAGGAAAGTCTTAAATTAGGAAACGTGAAGGTTGAATCCTTCTGCAAATGGGTGCATCACCACTGCGTTCACTGGCAGCTGTTATGCTTTATGGTAGTTTTGGAACTACTGGATGTTTTTCTAGTGAACGTAGTGCTACTTCTCCAGGAAAGACCTCAACTTCTAAATAATGACACTCAGGAAATCTCTTCATGGGAGACTATTCATCTCCTTGGAGCATTCCATGCTGGCTCAGCTGCAAAGTTTCTTCTCCCTTCTCTGACGTTATAGCCATTGCCATGTTCTTAACAGACTATGGATGCTCATACACAAAGTATCTAATGCCAGATTTTTTTCTCTCTGAATTTGAGGAAATTGAATCTGGAGTGACTCTTACTTTCCTTCTGGACTACATGCCAGAACCAGGAAGAATAAGTAGGAGTTTAATACTAAATTGGTTGGTGTGTCTGATGTACCTTAAGAGAGTCTAAACTGGGAGTAAAACTTAGATTTACTCCAGCATAAGCAGAACAGAAGTTGACGTATTTATCCTTTCATGTCTGCCCAGTCCTCCACTGAGACGCATGAGAAGAAACAGAGGTTTTATTTCATCTCTAGTGTCACTACCATCTCTGTCAGAGGAAAAAAGGTTGAAAAGAAGCTCCTTCTGGATAAATCATTGTAGTCATCTTTGGTTTTCCTCTCACTCCTTCCTCTCCCAGACACAGAGGGTGGGGATCCACAAGTCTGCAAATAGGGAAAGATCTGTATCTTTTAAGGAAAAGAAAACAACAGATAGCTGTAAGGAAACTTGCCAAAAGCAGTTCATCTTCTTGTTGCTGTATAGAGTAACCCCCTGCAACAGTGTAGTTTGAGGTCGTTCACAAATTCTCCTTACGTTGTATTGAAGAGTGAGACCAGCATCAGGGGAAACCAGTCTCATCCAATTAGCTCCTGTGGTGTAGACACACTTCCAGACCAAGTTTAGTTTGCATGCATGGCTTGGAAGGTGCAGGAAACATCCAGATTATGAAATAAGAAGTCCATACGTTCCTAGTCCACATCATTACAGATTGCCCTGGAGCATGAGAGTTTATGCCTCTAATTCAGGAAAGTACTGAGCCTGTGCTTATTTTTAAACTGTTTCTTAATTCCTATTCACACATCTGGAAGAGTAAATTTGACACATTGAATAATTAGCTGAGGACTCGCTGCACAAAGTTGGCAAGAAACTTCTGGGCTAAAAATAAGCCACTGAGAATTGGGAATAAATGGGTGAAAATCATAGTGTGTTCTCTGACAGTTCATAAAGAGAGGAGGAAAGGGAAGAGAATCTGACAAATAGTTCATACTGAATAATTCAACCAGCATTGTTTGCTCTGTGCACAAGGGACTGGGCTCGGGAGGGTATGAAATGTTTAACTTGCTACTGAAATGGGGACAATTAATCTAGAACATGTAGTATGGGGAAATATCCGCATACACTTTGGTAGATAGGTGGTTTAGATGATTTAAGATGTCTCTCTAGCACTAAATCAGATATTTATGTCTTAAAAAATACATATTTATATGATTAAATTGTAGTCAGGATAGAAGTTGTAGCCTTTGCCGATGTGAATTGGCTCTGGTGAAGCTTGGTGAAGGATAAATTGACCCAGTTCTCCTAAAATCTAGGATTTACACCCTGATTGATGGCAAAATGTTCAGCTCCATTTGAAGCCAGTGGATCTACCAAAGGCTGGCACTGCCGTGGTCTCAGTAAGTCAATGGGCTTTGCAGCCAGACACCATAAACCAGCACGTGCTTCTGAAGCCAGGGCTGTTCGCTGCGTGGGTTTATTTTATCAATGGAGAATCTGCCTTTTTTTTTTTTTTTTTAGGTAGCTCTGGAAATGCACCTTCCTGATAATGAGGAAACAATTTCAAATTTATTTTCAGAGCCATGGCTGTCTGGGGAGCTATTAGCTGTTGGATGGAAGAAAGCAGCTGTTGAACTCTGCACATCAACGCTACACAACAGGTTAGGGCAGGAAGTGAAGAGGAATCCAATTGAAACCTTAGGGGGAATTTAGGGAGACAGAACATAATTAACTCAAATTAGATTTTGGCCAGGATACCAGGGCTCTGCTGTTGTGAAATGCACATCTGGGATCTTGGACAGTCATGAGGCAGCTCATCAGCTGGTGTAAATGAGCCTGGCTCTATTATCCTCAGTGGGTGAAAATTGGTCTCCTTGGAAGGAGTACAATGGAGCGAGTTTGGCTTGCGCCACGCTAGAAAACCTGGCCCATGAGGTCAGGAAAGCAGCTTCCCACTGCTTATCTGTCTAGTTCCTCTTCGGCGCCGGTCCTTTTAAAATAGTAATACAAATATATATATAAAAATAAAAGGCAAATAATGAATTTGGTGTGGGGGGAAAAGATCCCTGTAAATAACACGGAATACAAAAAAAGGCAGCAGTCTACGTTTCCGCAGTATCTTTCCTGAACAGGGACAGTTTCTTCCTCCAAGATTGTGCTGTGGCTGTTGCCATTTCTATGTAAAATGGGTCAGAGGTAGCGGGGGGGATGTGGGGGCACACGGGGCATCTTGCTGAGAGTTGTTTGGTTTTGAAGATGTTGGTGTCCTGCTATGCTGTGATCCACCTCACCAGGGAGACCTTCATTCCTACGGGAATGCCCTGAACATGGAACACTCACATGTGAACACCACCTCCAGAAATAAAAGCCTTGTGGCCTTGAGGGTCTACTGCATATCCACATCTTGCTGTTCCTCTGCCCTGGTGGGTTCTCCCTTGCTTGGGTCTGTGGTCCAGAGTGGGCCAGGGTCTTACTGAGATGAAGGGCTTAAACAGCACCGAGAAGTCACCAAGCCATAGAAACCAGGAGTGGGAGTCCAGAGGTCATGCAGGCCGCCTCCTTGCCCCGGGGCAGGATGAGATTTACCTGCGTCATTCCTGACAGATACTGTCTAAATTGTTCCTGAAAACCTCCAGAGATGGCTATTTTACCCCCTTCCTGACAATCTATTCCGGTACTTCTCTTTCCTTATCTTTGTTTTCCCTAGTGTCTCACATCAATATCTCTTGCTGAAATTTAAATTCAGGACTTCTTGTCCTAACCACTGAGGGCACAGTGATTAGATTATCCTCTTCCTCACACGAACAGATTCTCATCTCTCGCCCATTGCCTTTCCTAGACAAACCATCCCTGTTCCCCTCACTCTTCCCATGTTGTCCACATCTGCTGGGCTAAGCTCTTTCTCTCCACCTGAATCAGGTTTTTGTTCGATTGGTCCTCATCCTCCTGGAAATCTCCCACCACAATTTGAGGTTCTACCAGAGTGGACTTTAGGGGACAGGTTGCTTCACTTGCAGGATGTGCTCCTGCATGCAGCTTTCCGCGGTATGTTGGCATGTCATTGCCATGTGTGTGGGCAGGCACGGCTGTCTCCTGCTCGGTTCACCCCTCTCCTGTTCAGCATCTGCCTCCCCACTTTTTTGCCGCCTCCTCTCGCACCGTCCATCCCTCCTGCCTGAGGGCAACGTCCTATGAGCATCCTCACCCCCTGTTTCCTTCAGACCCGCTGTTCCAGTTTGTCTCGGAGAGGGCTATCACTGAGCTTCTTTTAGGGGTGAGCCACAAGGGTAATTTTCTTAGGCTAAAGGAGCCCCATGAGACTGAGATAAATATCAGTGTAACTCATCCAGGGTGTGGGTGGGAGGAGGTCCAGGGCTCCTGCCTTAATCTCTGCTTGTTGGTCCCTATGAGTCAGATACTCCCTCTGCTTAGAGGTTAAATTAAGCATGAATTTAAATCGTGGCTGGACCAAAGACTCGCGAGGGTATCAAGAGCCAGGTGGACGTCTGTCAGAAATACCTAATGCGTGTGCAGATCAAGACCTCCAATGCTTTCTCCAGTAAAGCCTTGCCAAGAGGAGGCAAATAAGCCTCAACCACGAGGGACTTGACTGCAAAACCCGTTCCAGAAACATCACGATCCCAGTCCTGCTGTTGCTCACAGACTGGGCCGGAGGTGGCAATTTTGCCTCCTGTGCCAAAGTCCTTCTTACCCAATGCAGGGTGGTCAAGGGCTGTTGAGACCTATGTGGCTAAGAACAACCCAATAAAGAAGCATAGCCGCATCTAAACTGTTCAGTTTAATTGCATTGACTTCAGGCTATGTCCTGCATGACAGTCTCACATCCTTTCTCTGCCCATTTTGCCCGTGGATTCCTTCTCCTGAAGCAGCGACTCTGGCGCTTCTCGGGTGATACTGAAGCAAGCAACATCCCTGGATGAGTTGGAAAAACCAAGTGTTTGGCCAATTCCGTACTCATTCAAAGCCCCCGTGGTGATTTCGCAAGAGTAGGTGTGTTATCCCTGGCTTGGTTCCAGCTTTGCGAATCATATTGCAGCCTAGAAAAAAGAAACCCCAAATCAAAACAACACAACCCAAAACACTCCTGCTGCAATTTTGGTTGCACACATCTTTCAAAGCTATCGCACGCGGATGATTTTTAGGAGTGGACAAGTTGGTTATATTAACGATGTAAGCTGATGTGGGCAAATGTCGCAGCGTTATACAACATTTTCTGGGATCTCTGCTGCTGTGTGCAATATGAGGAACGATAGCCTGGTGCTATGCTGAGATACTGGTTCTGCACGTGTGTGCGTACTTGCATATACACACAATTGTTTGTAATATGCTTTACGATCAAAGGTACTACATAAATGTGAGTTATTAATAATCATAATTATTGGATGTTGAAAGTTGTTTCTGGGTATTTTGCCATTAAAAAATAAAAGAAGAGGGTTTAAGCACTTTCAACGTTTGCCCAGGAATATTATGTTCATTTATAAAACAATATTAATGAGTTGCCTAAAGGAGCCTGTAATTTGGGTTGTTGCTGTGGATATTATCTTGCCATTAAACAGTTCAAAAACTCAAAGGGGAGCATTTTCAGAAGCGTAATAACAGTTTATAATACCTGACATTCATATTGCACTTTTCATTCCAATAGATCATAAATCATTTTGCAGGCCATAAATAGAGGGGGGGCCCACTCACCTCCCATTGAAACACGGTCATCTCTGGGGTGGAACGCAGCAGTCCTTGTGTGCCAGCGCTGTTAAGCAACAGCTTGTTTAGGAGGTGAAGTCATACGATCACAGGCGTTAGGGCTGGGAAAAAACTCATTAAGTAATTTACTCCATCCCTCTACCCCTACGTGCTTGTTCCTCTGTCCTGTACTTTGTCCAGACTAGTTTTAAACATCCCAGGGGAGGTAAGGAACATCTCCAAACGAAACTGCAAAAGCAAGCGGGAGTAGATGGAGGAGCTGAAGCCCAGCCAGGGCAGCACAGTAACGTTCCTCTTGCAAAAAGTGCCACGGCATCTCCAGCGCCTGTTGCGCAGCACTGGGCCACTGATGCGTGCCGACTTGGAAGGTGCAGCCCTGCCTCCACCAGCACAAGCATTAGCTTCTGCCTGTTGCTCTGGCTACCGCTCTACTTTTCAGGCACTGGCCAGACACTGCCCTCTCCCCATCGTTTATAGGTGTGGATGCAGCACTGGCAGAACAACATGTGACTCCGAATACTACTGGCTGCAGAGAGACCACGCAGGTTTGAGGGTGTGTGTGCAGCTCAGCAATTACATCCCTGCAGTGGCGAAAACGAGCCTGGAATTGGCATCTCTCGACAGAGGTCATTTCGGGTCAGGAAAGAAGGGCTAGCATTTGAGATCCGCGGTGAGAAGAAAAAGGCTCGCCACACCGGAAGCTGTGGATGCACTGTTGTTTGAATCTCTTAAACCAGGGCTGGAAAAGTAGAGTCAAGAATAGAAAACAGTCCCGCATTGCTTTGTGCAGGAGGCGGACGAGCCGTCCTGGCCTGTGTCTGGCACTACGCACCCATTAAACCCGGGATGTGTTGTGCAAGGGACACAGGTTGCGGAAAGCGCAGGCTGGTGCTGGGGGAAGGAAAAGGGTTTTTTTACCAAGCCTCTGCGCCTATGCAGAGTTACTCACCCTTTTAGACCTCTGGGATAGCATGCAGGGCCAAATGCACTGAGCTGAGAAATGCAAGATGTTGCTGTTCACTCGGCCCCTCTCCCTAGACCGCAATCCACCCAAGAAAAAAAACCCATCCAGGCCCTTTGCTGGACAAATCCTCGCTTTCCCTCTATGCCTTCCCTTGGCTAAACTCTCTGTGGCTTCAGCGGCTGTTTACTTATTTCTTACTCAAGGAAACTCCAATGGACTTTTTTGACCTGGGTAAGGATGGACAGAGGATGAGTAAGTTCCTTAGGCTTCGTCTTTGTGATCTGCGCCCCAGGGCGACCCTTCGCCAATATGGGAACGAAACCCCGTGTCCGAGCGGGAGGGGAGGGAATTGGCTGGCAAGTGCCAGTTGTTTAGAAACGCTGCCTTGCCTGGCTGCTTGACACACCTACTTGTTCCAGGATCGACCTTCCTGCCTAAGGATATTTAACACACAATGGCTGGCACAACTGAACTTTAATTTTCCAGACAATTATGGTGAAGCGGCATTCACCGCATTCCTTTCATGCTCCTTTGATGTTGGGTGATTTCACAGCACATAATGATATGACACAGACCGGGCTAACATCCTCACCCTCTGGAACGAGCACCCACTACCACAGCCTCATTTATTTCTAGATACATAACGTATATATTTTATATTTGTGTCTTTTTTTCCCCCTCCGCAGCAGATGGAGTTGTTTTGAGCATCATTACTATGGGTTCTTAATTAAAGCACCCTTGTTAATTATATTAGGGGACGCTCCTTAAGCAATTATAAGTTGGAGAGCAAGGACTCTCCTTACTGTGACTACTTCTCCCATTATACAAAGTCCCGGGAGATGTTAAGCAGGATTATTTGGCTTTTGGGGATTTTCTGTAGTCTTTCTTGAAATAATGTGTGCCATAGCTACAAACATTTTTTTCTATACTCTGTTGAAAGTAATTTCTTAGCGATAGATCAAAGCTGATCCTGTGCCTTTTTTTTCTGCAAGCAGCCAGACAGAAGACAACCATTGACTTTTAGTCTGTCCATTGCTCTGAGATCGTGAGGCAAAGCTTTGGAGTCTGAGATGACACGTTGTGCCCTCCTTGCACCCTCTGGAAGCAAAAGGAACTGGTGGTAAGGACCAACACGCCACTCCATCTCTGGGAAACGTCCTACTGCAGCCAGAGGAACCCCGCCTGGGCCAAGGCAAGTTGCATTACAAAACTGTCTGGGAGCTTATAAAACTTAGATTGGATATCTAAACAGCTTAGTGATTAGCATCTTTTACATCTACCTTTGACTTATTCCTCTGAGGCAGGGAAGTGTGAGTCCCACTCCATAGGAACCTGAGTCATAGAGAAGCAAAGTGACTTACACCAGGTCACGAGCTCAGAACGGCTCGCAGGATGACGAAGACAGGATGGAGACATCCTGAGCCCCAACGGTGCTGCGGCCTCACCTTGCCCGCTCCCCTCCCCTCCATCTGACCCTTGTCCGACCCGTGGGCACACACAGTCACTTCTGCAAAACACCTCTATTTGCCTTGACCTCCCAGCCCGTGCAAGCCCAGAAAAACCCTGCGCGACCAGTTTTGCTCACAACTCCCACCTACACCCTGCTGGTGTCCCAAAAGTAAGCTGAAAGGAGCCTACATTGCAGAGGTCAGGCCACAGGTATGCCGCCTGACCCTCTCTGCCGCTCAGGGATAGGAGGCATCCCTCAAATAAAGCGGCAATAATCTTGCCATCACCCGGGTTTTATAGATTAGCTAGAGCTTTCACTCTCAGGCAGGAGAAACCATGCACTCAGATCTCACTTGGAGAGGGTTTAAAGCCACTGTCTTGTCCTCCTAGGAGAGCACTGATATCAGCTACATAGTTTAAATGCTTCTTCTGTCTCTGCTATTGATACGTGTCACAGATAGCAGAAAAAAAATAACGTAAAGATGAAAGGGAAGAAGTGCACAGCAGAACCGTGTGACCTCTCTGCGAGGTGAACTGAGTGTGAACCCAGGTCTGCTGCTTTCCGGGTGAGTGAGCCAACTGCTAGCAGTCAGCTGGAAGGTGTGATGAAGCATCACTTCCACTTCCGCCTCCTCCGCTCTTCCAAAAAGTGCTGGCACTTGTGAAAAAGTCCCGAGTTTGGGCTGAAAAGGTCCTCTAGTCTCATGCAGGATGTCCTGAGAAGTCAGATGCATGCTCCACCCTCAAGCAGGTTCTCTTTGGGCAACTCCTGTAGAGCGTGTGAGTATTTTGCTCTGAGTGCAACCTCATGAAAGGGATCAGTTGCTTTAATATGGGGTTTGCCTTCCACCCTCACGCTGAGGCCAGGAGCGTTGCAGCATCTGGATTGTGAGTGCTTCGTCTTTCGCTGGGATAAGCCTTTGCTCTGTGAGAGAACTGGGGACTCAGTTCTTCTGGGAACATCAAATGTTTAAATTGGAAATTGTTTCTTCTTTCTAGCTGATCAAATAATGCAGCAGAAGAGAGACTCCCTCCTTACCTGTAGAGGAAGGGAAGCCTTTGGTGTGATGTGGTGGTTGTAAAGCAATATTATGTTAAATAAATAAATTAATTAAATACATAAATAAACCAAGTAAAACATACATGAACACCAAGAATCAGCTGCCTGGGGAAGGGGTGGCAGCTCTGGCCTTGGGGGGCTTTGAGTGCAGACTCAATGAACAGCTGATAGGGAAGACTTTGTTCTTACTGCTTTGGAGCAGGTAGATAGACTGGGTGATGTCTCTGTAGTCGGGGTGATAGCTATGACTGGATGCTGCAAGGAGAATGTGCTAATGTGAGGNCATCTGGATTGTGAGTGCTTCATCTTTCGCTGGGATAAGCCTTTGCTCTGTGAGAGAACTGGGGACTCAGTTCTTCTGGGAACATCAAATGTTTAAATTGGAAATTGTTTCTTCTTTCTAGCTGATCAAATAATGCAGCAGAAGAGAGACTCCCTCCTTACCTGTAGAGGAAGGGAAGCCTTTGGTGTGATGTGGTGGTTGTAAAGCAATATTATGTTAAATAAATAAATTAATTAAATACATAAATAAACCAAGTAAAACATACATGAACACCAAGAATCAGCTGCCTGGGGAAGGGGTGGCAGCTCTGGCCTTGGGGGGCTTTGAGTGCAGACTCAATGAACAGCTGATAGGGAAGACTTTGTTCTTACTGCTTTGGAGCAGGTAGATAGACTGGGTGATGTCTCTGTAGTCGGGGTGATAGCTATGACTGGATGCTGCAAGGAGAATGTGCTAATGTGAGGTGTGGGGGGATGGCTCTTGGTTTCTCAGCCTTGCTGGGGTGACTTCCAGGACATGAAACGTTGAGCTGAGATGCTCCGAAGCCTCTATGTGCTTGTCTCCTCTCCTTGTACCTGCTGGTGAGCAGATAGGGACTAGGAATATTTATCAAAATCGCCTCTTTGGTAACTCTAAGAAATGCACGGACCTTCTTGAAGATGAGGTTTCTGAATAAGGGAAGATATTCCCTTTGGGGAGCTGCACTGTATTTTCCCTATAACTTGCTTTTTTTGTGGGTGAAATGGTCACGTTTTAGAGGTGTCTAGGCAAGAAGACAAAAGCACTCAGACATGCATGAGGTGATGAGGGCTGCAGCATGGTAAACAGCTCTTAGCAGGGATCACCTGGCAAAAGACAACAGAAAAGTCTCCCAGTTCAGCTGTTCTTATGGGGCTTCCAAAACCCAACCTGACAGCTGACGTTGGATTCCAGTTAAACCTTAATTTTTCACCTAGAAGCGAATGGGTAGCCAGGAGAAAGGAGCTGGGACCAACCTTCTCAGGCAATGCTTCTCTTGGCTACGTGGTAGTCCCTGGGTGCTCACATTTGTGCCTGACACCAGAGCCTCACTTACTATCTCTCGTCTTGACTTGCCAGCCCAGCTCTTTCCTGAGCACAGAGACTGGATTGTGGTGACCGAGCAGGGGACATTTGAGGACCTGCAGCTGCAGAGGTAGGAAGGCAGGGACTTGGCTTGAGAGGTGTCTCCATTTCATCTCCCGCTCATTTCTCATGCTGGGGAGATGAGCATAGTGCAGGGCGCATCACCAAGACTAAATGTGAAATGAAAACTGATTGCCGGGTGGTTGGAAAATTCCCTGTTTGAGTTTCCAAAGAAAATCATAGGTTGGGTGGACATTTTATTTTGTTAAACCCTGACATGCACTCTTCTCCCCACCCCCGTTACCTCAGGCACCTGCCTTCCTATCGGAGGTGTGTCTTCTCCCAGAGGAATAGCAGGCTGGGGAAGAAAGGCTTTCTGCAGCATAGGCACACCGCAGCTGCTCTCTGACTCAAACCTGTGAACTGCTCAAAGCGATTCGTGTCATTTGAGGTGCTCAAACAAATAAAGGGAGTGTTCTCAGGCCAACTTCCTGGGACTGCTTGTGGTCAAAGATCCCCTTGCATTTTTTGTTTTCTCCTTGTCTTGCATGTTAAGCGGATGGCCTGGAGAAATTCCAGGCTGGGTAATTACCTTCTGCCTACTTGAAATTCCCTCATGCATTTTCTCCAGGGGGAATTACTCCTGACTTTTGTTTCCTGAAGGGGGCAGAAATCATGGTCCACCTCAGAAAGGATGGACGAAGGAGAAACTGCTGCAGGATGAGCATAGGGCTTGCAGTGGTCACCTAGACCTATGTGCTTCTCACCTTGAGCGGTACATTAAAGTCCAGCTGTGAACTTCCTTCACAAAGATCATCAAGATTTCAGGGATTAATTCCAGTGAGCTCAGGAGACAATGCTCCCTCTTAGTGGTTGCAGCTGGCAGTCAAGGCTGGTATTCAACTGCAGTTATTTGATAGTGTATCTCCTATATACAAAGAGCAAGTGATTTAGTGAAGGTGTTAGAGATACAGGGGATCTATAGAACTAAGGTATCTATTTGTGCCCATGCAAATGTTCTATCTAGTTGCAGTTCTTCTTCCTGGGTTCCCCATCTAGCTCTTCTCTATTTTTGTTCTTCTCCCTGCAGAATGCATGTCTGCATGTACCCTCATTTCCTCCTAAATTGGGGTCAGGCATGCCTAGTCGTGCATGCAGCTTATTAATGATAAAGGTTCATCTCTTCTGCCTCCACTGGGATTTTTTCTCTTCCCCTTCATCCTCTGTCTCCTGCCTTCTCGTTGCAAGTTTGGAGCTACCGGAGAGGCACTGGGCTCCAGAAGTTCCGAGTAAGAGCTCACCCAACAACTTCTGAAAGGTAGACGTAGTTGAGGACATCCCCAATCTCCAAACCTCGCTGCAAAAATCAACCTGAGTGCACTGAAGTCCTGCTTCAGCTCCTCTCAACCCTTCCATCACTGTACCTTTGATCAGCTTTGAGACCAAGACTCATCTTGTCTAGTGTGAGATATCTGACAGGGTTCAGCAGAATCCTCAGCATAGGTTCCTGCATATAAGTATTAATTTGTGTGCTATGGAGCTCAACTCCCACCGCAGTTAGTGGTGATCTAGTCACTATGATCAGTGGAGGGTGTGAATCAGTTGACCACGCAGACGTGGCCAGGGCTCCATGGCCCACTTGCCTCCAGCTGTCACTGCAGGAGAACGGTTGGTCCTTTGTTTGCCAAACCCTTGTGGATGTCTCAGAAAACCCAGGGTGTCTGACAAGTCACTGGGAGCACGTATGGGCAATTGAACTGAGCAGTGAAGGATACTAAGATAATGTAGCTGTTGCTCATAGTTTCATTGGGGCTGAATTTAGGCTGAGAAAGCTGGAAGTATGGGAGCCAGGGAACAACTGGATTGTTTTTCACCTTGTTTTTTCCACAACTCATGGTGGATCTGCCTTCTGGTGGTTTGTCTGGTCTCTTTCTGAATCCACACATTCTTTTGGGACAACGAGTTCCTATCTGTACTCATGCACCGTGAAAAAAAGCAATCCCTTTGTTTTAAAGTTAGCAACAGAAGAACTGGGGGATGTGGCATGAGATGATGAGAACAGTCGTCCCTCATTCACCTTCTCCAGGACAACCGTGACTTTGTTCAGACCTCTGTTCCATTCCCCTTCTTCCCACACAGGGTTTGCTTACTGAGTTCTCACTCTGTCTTCACCCCAAAGATATCCAGACCTTTGGTCCCCTCTATCACCTTAGATACGGTGATGTTTTCCCTTTCTGCTCTATACTTTCTGAATTAGGAGACTAGAGCTGCACACAGTACCCATCCCGGATGTTCCCTGTGGAATTATATATTATCTTATTTTTTTGTGATATGCAGGAATCATTTCCTCATATTCCTTCCTAGTAGTGTTGCTGTAGCCTTCACGATGAAGGCAGGTGAAGCCAGGTCTGTACAGAGAGGTGATGCATCTTTTATTAGGTCAACTAATGTAGATGTGCGTGCACAAAGACACATGATCACACCCTCCGTATAAACCTTGTCTTGTTAAAACTTCCCAACACTTGATTTGCCTCTTCTGACCACCACTCCCTCAAGGCCTGTCTGCACCCATACCTGGCAGCCCTCATAGGGCAGGGCGGACAGTACCTGCCCCCACAGGCTCAGCCTGTCTGGATGCCTGCAGAGCCCTTCCCTATCCCCCAAGATTTCAGGGCTTCTGCTATCATCCTTCTGCTTTCTTATCCAAGATGCGATGCCCTCACCCTTGGAGGAAACCTTCAGACCTGGGTCAGAGTCATGGAGACACAAGGAGAGGCCCAAGAAGAGAGAGGGGAGAGGGAGGAGAAGCAACCTTGTCTTTGTATCTGTGTGCATTTGTGAAGGATGGAGCAGTCCAGACCTCCAAGGCACTGGCCCCGAACATGAGACATTACTTGTCAAATGTCATGGGATTTTTCCTGTCGAAAGCTGGTTAATGTTACTTATGGCAGAGGCCTTTTGTGCTCTCTACTCTGCAGGCAAAGAGCAACCCCTTATGCCAGCCTCCTTTCCCGTACACCCCTCCCCTGAAGTCTTGCAGCGATCTGCGGAAGCCAACCAAACTATCAGGCTGCAGAGACTTGGTTCATAGCCCAGCCCAGCATGTGCTGAAATGCGGCGCTTGGTGGTGACCATATGGGCAAGGCTGTCCAGGTGCCCAATGAAGACCCTGGGAAAGATTGGCAGTGCCTAACGAAGTTGCTCTAGCATGGCTTTGCCCAGGAGCCCTCTGAATTAACTCACCTCCTGCAGACAGGATTTAACCTCAAAAAGCATGCAGCAACCAAGAGAGGTCCCTGCTAACTTAATCCTGTGGAGTCCGTCTCCAAAATCAAAGCTGATATGCTTCTTCTCAGATGTTAACAGAGCTAACTTGGAAGAAATTACATGACACAATCCTTCCTCCATAGGAGAAATCAAATCTCCCCAGGGGTCACTCCAAGTCCTCTGTAGGGTCTGCCCTGGGCCTTCTCACTTGTTCTGTGGTGTGCTGGCCATGTTTGACTTGGCTTTGGAGATGACCCAAAACAAGGCCTTTTTCAGGTGGATGTTTTGGACAGAAGGCAACGAGCAGACTCTCAGTCAATCTTTGTCTGAACTTCTCTGACTTTACAAAGAAGGTCAGCAGCCACCGTCTTCACCGCAGAGACACTGGTGTAAGCGAGTTGGGGACATGAGATATGAAGCTCTCTATCTTTTTTCCCCAGTATATAAACTTGCATAATGGTGAATCTTGAAGATCAAAATTTTGGGGTTGGAGTGACTGATTGTGTGCATTGCGGGGTGTCAGACCGGTTCCCTGAAAAGCTGTTGGATATTATTAATGGAGTCCACTGAGCCTCCAGGTGACTCTAAGGTTTTTCACTAGGTTTCTGTTTTTCTTAGGAGTAGAGACACAGTGACTATTCAGGTTGTTTGGATTTGTGGTGTACACTCAGCCTTAGGGTCCTGGCTGTGTTTAGTTCTGGGTATCTTGAGCAGTCACACATGGTTTTCTTGTCCTTCTTTGGGTTGTAGGTCTCCATGACTCACTTATCTCAGAAACCAAACTGACTTTCTGGGCCCTGCAGTTGCACACAGCTATCCTCCCTTGGCTGTAGTCACAGGGCATGCCATTCAGTTGTGTACACAAGGCCGCCTTGTTTAACTCTTTCTGGGGCAACACAGCAGGAAATTTAGAATTTCTTAAACTGCCTTCTTGCCCTTCATAGGTTTCAGGCATTTACAGCTCTTTGCAAAGTAACATAAACCCCAAATGTCTCCTTCCCCTTGTCCAGTCTTATTACTTCTCTGAATCTGAGCCACTGGTAGCTCTTTAGACAAAAACCTCTCTTTCCTTCTTTGTTCCCTGTATTAGCATGGAGGAGCATGCCTTGAAGGAACCTGCTTAAACATAACCCATCTGCTTTTGTAGAGGTTACAGTTGCATCAACCACGTCTGACACTGTTTAGGAAGCTCATTACTTCCAGGTGCTGGGCCACTGATGGAGACAGTCCCTCCTAAGAATATTTTAAAGATAATCCAAAGCAGGATGGTCATTTTAGATGGGCCATAATCACCATAATTTAGGCAAGATGAAACTTGCACAGCTCTTAAATAAAAAAATGAGGCTTAGTATTTCATCCAGACATGTCTCTGATCATCAGAGTGGGGCTGTGCAGTTAAATACGCGAATTGTTGATTTGGGAGCTAAACAAAAAAGAGGATAGTTTTTAGCAAAACACAAGAAAAACCCCAGAGTTTCTCAACCATACAAACTGCCAGTATTCTCTTTCAGGATGAACGGATTGCGTTCTTTGACCACGATGAATTACAGTGGCTTTTATCTATAAACATATTCCCATAATCAAATTTCAGAAGGAGAACAAAATTCAGATGGGCAAATTAAACCATTTCATTTTGTCTTTGTTTCGTTCCTCTGCCTTTTTAAAAAAAAAAATTAGTCCATTACAAAAAACAACTCAAATAAGGGACTTGAATTTTATATATATTATATACATACATTTATTTTATTTTGTGCCAAGTAAATTATTCCCTGAGAGAAATGGAGTGGCCTAGCATTAGGAAAAGGCTCCTTCAGGATTCCTGTGGCCTCTCTACCTTGATGATCTTTGTTTCTTGGTTCAGACTCTCAGCCCCACTTTCCATTTTGCATTCCCTGTCTGACTCCCTGCAGTGAGGCATGGAAAACGGGTGTGATATTGCTTGCTGATCCTTTGCAGCAACCTTGCTGGCTGATCCTTTGCTCTCCCAACTGTGCTGCCTTGGAGTGCTCCACAGAGGGCAGATGCTGTCATTGACCCCGTCACAATTTGTCCTGCCTTATGTTACCCACAGATTGCCAAACTCTCCAAGGCCTCTGGAATCGCTTTGCCTACCACACCCTGTGCCTCCACACCCCTTTCAACACAATCCCACACGTCCTCCACCTCCCTGGGCTGCTTCCCCTGTCAGTGCCTTGAACTCATCTTGTTTTGCACTCCTTTCTCCATGTTATTTGCTATCTGCATGTCCTATCACCGCTTTGGGACATCTCTTACTTCACCTTCTCTGCCTTGACATGTGTCTTGGTCCCTATCGGCACGGAAATCCCTTCCCACTTCTGCAAACACCACTGAAAAACAGAAGACTTGTCTCTTTAGCAGGGGTGGCCCATTTATTATTGTTAATTTGTTGGTTGTTAGCACTAAGCAAGCCAGCTGGGTACACCTCTGTGATTGATAGGTGTGCTAGAGGAAGGCAGAAAGACACAGTTGCTGCCCCAAAGATTTTCCAGTTTAAGTAAAACAATATTTTTCTTGAATCACACAACAAATTAAAATATCTCAGATCCCAGACTGGTCCAGATCCTTCAGCTCCCGGTTGGTGGTACCTGCCATAGCACGGCAGGAAAGCACTTGGATGAAGTGGGGGCATCTCAGCTCCCTCCGCGGAGCAGAGCTGTCCAGCTGAGTACATGTTGCGTCATCTCTCAGCCTCAGCTTCCAAACAGATACACCAGACTGACCTATTAGGTGGGCAGCTTGTGTCAATTATTTAGTTAAGATCTATAAAATGGTTTGAACCATCTGTGGTGATCACAATAGCCAAAGCTCCTTTCTATTATTAATTAACTTGCTGCAGGGAGCTGGAATTGTCTTGCTGCTCCATTACAGAGCCAGGAAAATTGAGCTGGCAGGAACTCCTCTCATGAAAGATGAACAAATCACACAGCCAGGCTTAAATTCAGGGATTTTCCACTTACTCATCCTTAATCCAGCCTAAAGGTCCTTACTCAGCTATTACCTATCCTTCACCTGCAAATAATATTATTAATGTCAACAGGGGTTTCCCTAGCAAGGAGAGAATAAAAACAGAGGAAAGGTCAAATGTGCAAGGCCCAGTTTCCTTCCCAAATACAAAATGGAATGAGGCAACGGTTCATCCTGCTTGACTGCGGGCATGTGGCACAGACAATGAAGGTTTGCAGGTATTTCCAGAGCTTGGAGTTTTGCATTTGTGTGGCTTGGTGCTCTCTTTCCTCTGAGACCATAGACATGAAGGAAAAAGGGACACACTGTGAGGATGGGTCTGTGCTTACAGCACGTTGATTAGTGGGCCAGTACGTGCTGACTGGCCAGCTGGCTGACAACTGAAGCTAGAACCTGAGGGTACACTAACTTATGTCTGTCTTTTCCACCTAGCTATTGTTTTTCCATAATTTGTAGACAGCTGGTATCTTCAAGATTCCTCCCCCTTTCCTCACTAGAAGTGAAACCAGTCAATCTGGAAGAAGTTATGGCAGGTAAGACAGTGTAAGGACCTGAAATGAAAAATTAGCAGAAAGCTTTCAAAAAACGTGACAGAGGTAAGAGCTCTGGAGATGATACTCCAAGAATTCAGAGGTGCTGAAACACCAGCTCAATGAAGATGATCTGCCCCATTGTCATAGAAAGGATGGTATCTTCACTCAGCAATTGCAGATCGTGTTTTCTCTCTCCTCTCCTGAAGAAAGAACATGGAAGAAATCACAGTTATGAAGAGCCATTTGGCAGCAAGTGAAAAGCGGAGTCTCCTCTACTGTCTGTGAAGGTATACACAACTATTCAAGGACAAGACTTACGAACATCCTACAATCTGCCTCAGCTCAAGCGACGTTTGCACGTTGTTGGAGTAGGTGACGTCTGAGGTTCACGTGGTAATGAGCACAACTGGTTTAAACAAGACCCAAATTATCAGGTGTATTTACCCCTTCAGTGGATAGGACAAATGTATTTTCTGTTTACAGAGTCTCAGGTGCTAAAAGTCCCCAGACCTTTGCAATTTTGTACAATTCTGGCCCTATTTTATTGCTACCCTGTCTCGGAAATGCATTTCTGGGAAGGGCAGTCAAAGTTGATGATCGCCCAAGAATTAAAACAGAAGTGACTTTGGATTAAAATAAAATAAAATAAAATAAAATAAAACTAGTGCAGTGATATTGCACAATAGATCAGAATGGAAAATGAAGCAGGAAGACTGCAGTCAGATGGTGTGTGGCAAAGTTTAGGCACCACCCATGGCATAACCTGGTCAGAGTATGAGTCCAACAAGAGCTGCTATTTGACATCCACCACTCCACCTTCCCCTCCTCTCCACCAGGCAAGCCTTTGTGCAAACGCAAACCTAACTGTGAGCAGTTAAAATCAAGCCCAGATCCAGATGCAGATCTCAAGTGGGGCTGGGCTGGGCTTGGCTTACGAAAAACAACAACAACAGAACAACAACAAAAAAACCCCCTACCAGCAAAGGAGAAAATACAGATTGCATGGAGAAGGGCATTGGAGGGGAGGGGTGGGGTCAGCCTTCGCCTTCCTTTGGGCCTGGAGCATCACACAAATTCTTGCAGAGACAGTAACCGAATCCACATGATGCACAGGCCTTGGCAGATGAGTGTAATTTAATTGAGCCGAGCTCCATACCTGAGGGGAGAGGAAACTTGTTTATTTGGAAACAAAACTTGTTTTTCTCATTTTTTTGGTTTGTTTTGTTTTAGCCTCAAGGCCGTTGGAAGTCTGTGCCAAGTCAGTGTGCATGAGTCCTATCTTTTTTTAACCCTGCTTCTGCTGATTCAGACAAAGAAGCAGGACAAATAAATGTTTTTCCAGGTATTAAGTCCAGAAGAGACTGTTACAGAATTGACAAATGCTAAAAAAGAAAAGCATTGCGTTCCTGGCTTCCTTGCCACTTCTCTGAAGAACACCTTTGGGTTGTGTTTTCTTCTCTGGTGTCTGACATGAGAAGGGGACATTCTGATGACAGTCGCTGTGAAGTTAGTGAAAGGAAAAGAAAGCAGAAAGAGTCTAAAAAATCATTTTATTCCAAGAACTGCATCGTTAAAGGAAAGCAAAAAATGCCATGAAAAGCCCAGGTAAATCTCTCTAGAATTAGTGATGAAAATCCTATAACCTGATCCTCTGCATCACACGCTTGCAGCAGATTCGTGAGCCTAGAAAGCAAGTTTTGGGCTTAAACCAAAAATCTCTGGGGAGACAAAAGTTGAGGGAAAGAAGGGGCCAGGTGTAAACATTCAGGATTTGCAACTGCCTATTTCTAAGGGGTTAAAAGCTCCCGACTCGAAAATCCATAAGAAGCTCTGCACTTCGCAACACTTCATTTTTCCAGAACATCTCAATTTTGCTGCTTCTATTCAGCAGTCAGAAAGCAAAGAGGAGTATTGTCTGTATGCTGGCTATTGATACAAGCTTCTACAAAGAAATATCAAATCCCTTGTGCGAAATCAAAACACAGCTAATTTAATGACTACTTTCCAGAGGTGAGTACCACAAAACTGCAATGAAAAACATTCCTCTAAAATACTGAGCTCTTGGCTTGTAACGTTGGAGCTGCTCACTTTTTCATGCACTTTCCTCATGACTTGGATTCAGTTCACCCCATCAACAGATGGGAGATGGAGGTAAAGGGAGGCTAAGTGGCAGGGACAAAATCAAAGGAATCATTTGCAAGGAAGGTCTCTCGGTGGAGTTGCTTCCAGCTCATGATCTTGCTCCATGCTAAGGTTTCAGAAAAATGAAAGGTAGTACTAGAAAGTGTTCTTGTGCCAGAGGGGAGAAGAGTGATGCAAATTTTCTTTCATTGCGCTTGTAGTTTCCAGTTTGGCAGCATGCAAGCACAGAGGCAGAGACAGCAAAACGTGCAACGGACATGAGAAAAATCTAAGAGTAAAAGCAATATTCCAGTCATGGAGAATCTGGATGCAGTACAAGTCCCATGTTTAGGCAAGGCAAATCCTTGCTCAATCCCTAGGGGAAGGTAAGTTTTCATCTTCTCCCAAGTTTCACCCTATCTCTGGATCCAGGATACTGTCAGACAGAAGACCAAAGGACCACAATTGTTGCAGCGATTTCCACTTGCTTGTGGATGCAGCAAAAGGCACAGTCAAGGTAATGCCAAGGGTGGAGAAATTAAATGAACAGTGCCTTTGAGCTATTCTCCATATCAAAACAGCGAGATAAAAAATTACAAATGATTAGAAACTCTGCCAAGTCGTTGCACAAACGGCACTGAGGCAACGAACCTGAAAGTGCATCTCCATTTGGAGAAACATCCTCTCAGCGGGGAGGATACCAGGCCCTCAAAGAAAATGTGGTAGAGTGAACTTTTAGTAGGTGACAGTTCAAAAGGAAGATGAGATACCAGGATATTTTTGGAAGAGAACTCAAATACCTGTGACACAGGTCCCAGCTAGATAGAAGCTACAGGATCCAACTGGTTGTTCTAATGAGCCTAAATTGCATCTAGAACAGAATCTGAAGAAAGAAAAAACTTGAATCAACTAGATGTTTCAGTCTGAGAGATGAATGGGACTCCTTGTGTGCAAACCGTCTTATGCTCGAGTACCATCTGAAAATGGTGTGTGGGTCTACAGACATCTAGTCCAGCCTTTAAGTCACTGTTGAGTACTATAGGTGCATGCCAAACCTGTACTCAAATTCACCTGGGCTGTCCTCCCACCTTATCACTAAAGGTCAGATTCACTTGCCCACAGAGACATCCAGTGTCATATTAGGTGTTGTGGGGTATTTCACTTTCAGCTTCTTTTCCAGAAAAAGTGAGGGTCTCCTGTAAGGAGTGTCCCATGTGGATTTCTCAGATACGCTGCGATGCATGAAGTAGTACCAGATGTCCACGTTTGGATAACTGAATCCCACCCTGAAAGTGGGATCAATATGGAAACTAAAATAACTAAATTTAGGAGTCTGTGTGTAGGCATCTTTATGTAAGCCAGGTGAATAAATATTGCCCTTTGAATAAATAGGTATCTAGGGCTCTGTTTGTAGTCTGCACATAGGTGTGTGGTGCTAGCTAAGATGCTCCCCGGTATGTGAGACATCATCATGGGGTTGGCAAAGGACCTGCCAGAGACTTGTGCCTTTCTGGAGCAGCTGTTGAAGGCCACGTGGAATATCCCACCATGGCTAAAATAGCACCGCATGGCTGTGTGGGCAACCAAAGCATCCCAGATCAATCTTTTCAATGAAAAACTGCTTGTCACCCCTATTGCACTGCTATAAACCTGTTTTGCTCATCAGACCATGTTGATTAGTCCCCTCTAAGTATGCTGGGAGCTTGTGCAGTTAGTGGACAGGTAGACACCCATGTGAAGGCACCCAAATATGAGTGTGGTGATCTGTAGTTTAAACCCTACCCTAAACCACCGATAGCGATTCTCTGAGTGTGATCTTTCAATGGGATGTGCTGTGCTCTGTGGAAATGCCATTTAGATAATTCTTTCCTTTAGTGTCTTGTGAAACAACCTCCTGGGAGGGATCCACAATCATAGAATCATAGAATCATGGAATGGTAGGGGTTGGAAGGGACCTTTAGAGATCATCTAGTCCAACCCCCCTGCTAAAGCAGGTTAGCCTAGAACAAGACTCACTAAAGTCAGGATATTGTTGCTATTGCTTCCGCTTTATCTACAAGGCTTGGTAACCTTCCAGTTTTGGAAATTAGACTAGTTTGACATTATTTGTTCTTAGGAAATCTATTTCTTATCACTTCCTTATCCTCCAGGGCTGAAAAAGGTACGTTCAATCACCTAGTCCAGTATCTCTGTTGACATTGAAGTTAAGGTGACAACTCTACAATTGCTTAGAGTTCTCTTCCCTGCCCCTTCTCTCCAACTTTTTAAAGGCAGAGTTTATGACAACATTTCCCACAACTTCTTGACTTTTGATGTGCTTGCGCACACTTATCTCCTGCCACTCCTTGGTGGGTGCCAGCTGGACTGTGTAGGATCCCAGTGCCCAGAAGGCAGGAGTTAAGGGCAAAACTACAACGTTGTACTTTATCTCCCTGCCCTCCCAGGCTGAGACTGAAGATGAAAAGCCTGTGAAGCATGACTTTGCATCCTTAGCCATCGGGGCAGTCACCAAGCAACTTATGAGCTTGGATTCTCCTGGCAAGTGTAGAAGAACTTGATTGATTGGCGCCTAGATTCCACGGTGATGGGCACATCAGGAATCTGTAGGCTGTAAGATTAAAGAGATATTTAAAATGCCCTGCCCAGCAAATAGAGATGCACTCACACTTCATATTAAGGGCATGAGTTATCCCAGATAATCACTAATGGATCAGAGGCAGCCCTGGCTTGGCTCTTGAGTGCTCCAGGACCTGCCCACTTCAGTGCATCCAACTTATCTAAACAGTCTATAGCCTGTTCTTTCCCCACTTTGGACTTTGGCCTCTGCTCCAACCTCTGTTTTAATTGTTCTAAGCATCTGGACTCAGTTAACCTTTTTTTTCCTTCTTTATTTTGTCAGCGCGGAAGCAGAAAAGAGCCCTTAATACTTCACTCTTTTATATGTCATTAAATAAAGGTGTCTTGTACAGACGGGTAGGCTGTTGTCATGATTTTTGGGTAGGGTCTGCCATGAAAGGGATGACAAGAAGATTAAAGCAGGAGGAATCTGTCCTGGAGACAGCTGACTTACCGCACAAGCCCCTCGCAGCACTATATTACGGGCAGCCAGCCCCGGGCCTGGCTGTGAGAGATGGTTAGAAAACATCTGCCAAAATAATTTTTAACTGAGAACAGTATTTTTTGGACACAGCCTCCACCACCTCCAGAGCCTCTTTCATGAAGTATAGAGATTTCAGCAAAAGATCCCACAGAAAGAACATCAGTGTGAGAAGACGAATTTCAGAAAAGAAAAAAAAAAATTCGGAAACACCTTTTAGATTTCTGGAGATTCGTTTTACTTGTGTTATCTTTGTTTTGGGGTGATAATTTTCACAATTTTTCATGGTGTGACAGCGGTAAAGGATTCATTAGGCAATGCGACTATCAGTATGTCATAATATAGTCGTGGAAGTATTCTCTTATTTTCTTTTGTTTGCCTTTTCAAATCATTTAAGGCAAATGCTATTTAGCACTGACTGAAATATCTTATCTTCCTTTCTGATCAAAGTGTCTCCTGTTTGTGTTCTAATTAATAAGTAATGAAACATCTTAATTACAATACAAACAGGAGATACTTTGATCTGGAAGGGAAGATAAGGTATTTCACTCACTGCTAAGTAGCAGCTGCTCATAATGATTTTGAAAAGAAAATAAAAATAGAATATTTAAACAATTTTGGGTCATTATGGCATGCCAGGAGTACCTGCCATAACATAGGAAGAGATAATATAAATATAATAAAATACTATTAAACCCCCATAAAATAACCAAAGAATTTCTTGAACTATGTTTTTGGAGTGAAAATTCCCTCATCCAGGCGGTTTCAAAAGTAGTTGGTTTTGTTCTGATTCCAAGTGAAAACAGTAGAAGTTCCTGGGAAAATGAGAACGTGTGAGCATCAGTCTCTTCTTGCTTCTGCTTCGGTTCCTTTTCTTGAACTGGGTAAAGATGATGAATAAAGACCATCTCCCCAGATACAACTTCTTGCCCTTGAGATACCCTGGGCCACCACTTGCAGCACCCTGGGCCCTGCTGGGGAAATCTTGTGTGCCGCTAAGAGTGGCTGCACTTTGAAGCCCATGGTCCAGCTGCTGAGTTCAGCCTGGAGAAGATGAGACATCTGTTTCATGTTCGGATCAAGCTGTGGCAATAGCAATGAGAAGACCTCACTGGCTGAGAAGAGAGGCTGTATCCTGCAAGACCATCTCTCCAGCAATGCATGTTGGAGAAGCTTTTAAGTCACATCACAAAGAGAGTTGAGACCTCTGCACAGCTTCCATCTCATCACAGTGACTATAGACAGCCCTGGTTACATCCTCTTTCTTTTGAATGCCTCATGGTTTGGTCATGATTAACATTCACTGGTCTTAAAATATAAAATTACCTTGAGGAAATTGCTCATCCATCACTTTCAGGTTTATTCCAGAAATTCAGTCAGAAATTTTTACAGAAATAAACATTTTCCAAGAGAAAAGGAAGCAAGCCAAGCCAAGCCAAGCCTAGCTAAGTCAAGCTAAGCCAAGCCATTTTTTTTTTCCACAAACTTCAATGGTGTGATGCTAGTGGGAGGCAGGATAATGCAAATGTATACCTAAATAAGGAGAAAAATGTGAAGCTGGACAGGTATATTAAATGTTGATGAACTCAACTTCGACTATAATTTAACTAATTAATTTGATTTTGACTACAATTTAACTAAAATTGTACTACGTTTTCTTTCATAGCAGAAGTAATTTCTAAAAAAGTGGTGCTGAGTGGAGCTAAGCTTAAAAATCAGGATGGAGTAGATGTGTCCTTCCACAAGAATTCTCTAGTGCTGTTCTGACACCTTTGGGATGGTCTCAGGAAGGTAGTGTCCTCATACGCCCGAATAGATAATACCCAGATGAGGGTATTATTAGGCATAAGATCAGGGACCACCCATCTCATGAACTTACAATTGAGTGCTTTTAACACAAAGATTCCCTTGAACTTTGTACTCTGTCCCACCTCAGGCTTGCTCCTTAGCTCTAATATCGGTGATCAATAATAACTGTCTATTTTTGCATACAACAGAAGTGTGATGCTCTCTACTAAGGAAGTGGTTAAAGCTGCTTTTCCACCTACTCTGGAAAGATTCCTAGTAATGAACACTTTTCCATGCATTTATGTCTTC
>VZSC01017240.1:133141-151876 GCA_013398225.1 Steatornis caripensis
TTTTTTTTTTTTTTTTTTTTTTTGGCCTGTTCCCAGGTTCTTTAAATACAACTTATCCTAAAACATGATGTTTCTTTCTTGTTGTGTGGCTCTGTCATGCCTATCTTTATTTTCCACACAAAACACAACCGTATCACATGGCAGTGGTTGGCCACCTTGGCCAACATAGTAATTAATGAATTCAAAAATTTTGTTTTGTTTCAATTTTTTCTTGAATAATTGTGAGCATAAGGGTCATCATGTTGTATAGTACTAAGCATTGAACTGGGTCCCTCCTAAGAGAAATAAATGTTCTAGATGCAGCTAAAAGTCCAAACTCGAGAATGAGAGATTTTGGTGGTCCTACAGTTGCTTCTATTGACCAAGTGACCAGGACTCAAAGAACCTCAAGTTGATTATTTTTAAAAAGCATGACTTGATCTTTTTCAGAGCACTCAACACTTTTTCTGGCCAAGGAACTCAGTCCCCTAATGGACTAATTCACACTCAATTTCCTGTGAATTACACCTCAGAAAGTGCGTAGTGTAGTGGGAAAAAATGGGCACTGAATCAGCTTCCTAAAACTGATTGGAGAAAAACATCTAGTCTTTCTTACTCATGTCTGGGAAAAACCTGGTTTTGAATACTTTTCCAACTAAATGGAGAAAAAATCAACCAGTCAATGTCTTCTGACCAGGCAGATTAAAAAAAAAAATCCAAATAAGGGACATGTACAATTTTGATGATACAGAAACATTTTGTTTCAAGAAGTGAGGACATTTGATTTTGATAATGTCAAAACATAATATTTTAATGTTTAGCTTGCTAAAATCTGAAGCATAACTACAAACACATTATATTAACATGAATACATGTCAAATTTATATGAAATAAATGTCAAAATGGGGCTATTTAAATATTATCCAAATGAAATTATTTAATGCTTTCCAGCGAGAAAAAGGAAGGACATACATACCTCACCCCAACCCCTCCCCCTGTTAAGGTTTTGACTCTTAATAAAATGGCATTCACTGATGGCAAGATACCTTCAACAACATTTCCTAATCTACCTTGATTTCTTTCTGCAGTTCCTTTTGAGGAAAAGGTAATTTAGCTATTTGCTATAATTTTATTAACATTCAATTTCTTACAAATTCTGCCTCAGACTCCTCAGACAGAACATATTCCAGACCCAGGTACTTTGCTGTAAAGACAAAATCCTGAGCTCGACTGAAATAAAAAGTGACATCTGCCTTTGATTTCCAGTGTGGAACTTCTTCACCTTGGTCAGCTGAGCAGGCTTAGAAACAGAAGAATATTTCCTTCACATTGAGGCTCATTTGCATTGTCAGGAGGGTGTAGAGCTGCAACCCAAGAGAATCAGACCTGCTGATTTCATGGTGACACTGGCCAGGCAGAGACGACATGGGCTGTTATATTGATTTAAGAAGATCTCCTGCAGGGCCAGAGTTCCTTATGACCCAAGGCCATGGCAAGGTCTCTCCTCAGTGGTGTTTCTGGCAGACGTTCTCAATGTCCTTCCTACATCACTCTGTGGTTGTGTTTCTTCAGGTACCACAGCCAGAGATACTCACTTTCTCTTTCATCAAGTGGAGGTGAGGGTTGTGATGGAAGACAAGTCATTATCTCACATGGGTTGACGATTGTGAGTTAACCTTATTGATGGCAAGTGTTATTAAAGCAGAATGGAGCCATTTATAAAATCAAGACACATTTCTAGCTTGCGGTCATGCATCTTGCTTCTTTGCTCCCTCTCACTACAGGCAGAGCTTCTCCAAACGGTGGAGAATTACAAGTTATCAGACCATGCAGCCCATCTCCCTGCCAAGGTAGTGATGTTTCCCACATTCTCTTTATTGTCTACTCAAGTTGTAATCTCTCTCTAAGCAATGGGGCCTCCAGAATTTCCTATGAGACACAGTTCTGTTGTCCAAACCAAAATGAACACTGGAGACTTAGTGTGTGGGTCCAAGAGGAGAATTAGGATATTGCCCTTTGGTTTAGCCCACAAGTAAATCTTCTTGGATCTCAGGCTCCTTCCTCGCTGTTTCATATACATAGGAGAGCCAGAACTGTGTGAACCAGTACTTGTGCAGATCTCTCCCTTTGGCAAAGCACAATGTCCTGGCCCAGCTTAAGGACAGCTTTCAGTCTAGCTGCCTTTGTTTCGCCATTTTGATGTCTGACCTTACAAATTGTTCTTCAATTTTTTTTAAATTTTCTTCCCCCTCCTCTTATCCCTTCCCCTTTTTCTTCATGCCACCAGCATTAAACAGCTCAAGGCTGTATTTAAAGAACTGAGAAGCTGCAAAAAATCAAGTAGGATAATGGGAAGAAAGGCTCAATGGGTCCCCTGGGACTTATCATGGTTTCTCTCCAACTGTTTTACATGGAGTCGAAAGTTCAACCTCACATTTTCTGGAAAGGGAAAAAAAAGGAGAGAAAGAAAGAGGACAAGTCGTGATGTGGGAATCTTTGGACTGTGATGAAGATGGAAGGCGCCACTCGAAAAAGCGGAGCTCTTCCAATGAGAAACAGATGTCCTACATGTTCCTAAACACATTCAGTCCGTTTTCAATTACACCAGAATTAGAGCAGTAATGAGAAACAAAACAGGGTTGTTGGTTGGGGTTTTTTTCCCTCTCCCTCTTCTGTCTTCTTTCCTTTCTGCCCCAGATGGATCGGTAGCATATCTCCAGATGACATCTCAGATTGCTTCCTAAAACAATGCTAATCATCTAATACTTCTAGCCTGACACTAATCTTTCCTTTCCTTGGTCTTATTTTCTTCAGACAACTGAATGTGGGACCAGTTCTACAACCTGAGGAGTTCATTAGACTTGATGAGAAAGGCTTATTCTGCTCATTTTCTGCTTGTTAGAAGCTCATTGATAAGGACACCTTTATGAGTTTTTTGGGGTTTTTTTTGTTTTTTCCAAACCAACATTTGACCAAACTTCTTTCTTTTCTTAGCTGTGGGATTCCTCATTAGGGCAGGAAAGAGGGAGAGATTTCTATCAAAAGAGTGCATGTTAGAATCAGAAATTACCCTGAACTACTGTGTTTTTCCTTTTTCCCAAAGCATTCACGGATTTTGCTCAGTACTTTCTTCGTTGCTCAAAGACAAGTTCACAGCAAAAGCAAACTAAAGACAACCTGAACCATGCCCCTCTCTCCAAACTCCTCCCAGCTGTTTTGGCAAATCTGGCTTTTAAGCCTTTTCCTCAAGGGCAGGTTGTTATAGTAGGCTAATCATTAGAATAGAGTTAGACCTGGGCAAGTGTCATTCTGGTTTGAGCAAGGAACCAGGAGATAGAGGACTTCGGAAATCCGCTGCCAGCCCAGCCCATGAAGATTACAGGCCTAAAGCTCATGTCATATAAGGATACATAAATTAACACAGTGATCTGAAGGATCCTAGTGGAGGGATGCTTCATTGGGCTGTCCTGCTACGACTCGCAGCAGAAAGGCTGAGAGTTCCAGAGCCTCATAAATCTCATGGTTTGCACATTGCTTTCGAGGTGAGGCTGGGAAACACAGGAGGAAATTTGTGCTAATGCTAAGGGGAAGGAAGCCTTGCTCTGCAAAGCTGTCAGAGCCGTGCCTGGCGCAAGGGCTGTGCTTGTGCGTGCAGATAGCAGAGAAACAGAGTGAAAAATGACTGACTGCTTAAGGACACACATCCACATCGTTGGATTCTCTACAGAGTCCAATGTGCTTGTGTTTCCCTTAGTGTAGAATCATGAGAACCTGTGTCTCCCCATTTTCATGACACCTGTAGAGGCTGTATACTTTGAAGACCACTACCCTCTTCCAAAATGGTTGTGGCTGATCTACTGGTTCACTACTTGATGGGGGAGAAAAGACAGACTGTGTGGCCATGGAGACTTTGTACTATGTAGGAAACCAGACAATAATAAAATAATTAAAAATATGTAATCTCTACAGGAGCACAGCAGTGCTGGTAGGGCTGGTGCTGCAGGTGGGAAAGTGATGCCTTCTCTGGGGAAGGCCCTGGAAGGGGTGACAGAGCAGGACTCCACTTTACAGACCAAGCCAGGACCCCCTCCACTTCCAGAGTGCTGGCCTTCTCCTCTCCACACCCCTGTGTTTGGCAGGATTATCACAAACCTTGTCTAGCCCTGCGACCTTCCACGTGCTGTAACACTATCACTCTGTTTTTCATCCCTACCTGATCTATTTCCCTTTCCTGTGGTCCTCAGCCATTATTTGAGGACAGTCACCTTCCAAATGCTTCCTCTCTCTGCCTTCCCCTCCTCACAAAGGGAGTACTGCAGGAGACACCCCGATGTGCATTTCTGGCATTCACAAGTCCAGTACTCATTTATCAGGAGGTTAGTCCTTTTTTTCTCTCCCTTCCCTTCCTTACAAAGTTAGTTTGCAGGAACCCACAGCTTCTGGATATTGTTCCTCTCTTTTTGTAACCTCCTTTATTTCCCTGGAGATTGTTCCATGAGAAATAACAATAAATTAAAATAAATTGATTCCTTGCTTTTTTTTTCTTTTTTGCAATACTCTGTGTATTTTAATTAAGAAAACAAAACGAAACAATAGAAACAACCCATCAACTGTTAAATCTTGCTGGAATGTGCTGCATGAGATGTGCCTTGCGGAAAGATGTCCCCTTCAATGAAGAGACAGGAGACACTCCGGGGAGGCTGCTTCCATGAAATGCAGCCTGTGACATATGAGTTTGCCCCTTGCAGCGCAGAATGACTAGCTGAGGCCCAGATTTATCCTGATTATATGAGCCTGAGGCCACCATGATCTTGCTAAGGCACTCAGAAGGGTTTATTACCTCTGGGCTGAGACAGCTGGACATCCTCCAGCCTCCAGCTGGCCCTGCTCCAGGCTGCTCCTGTGTCTCTGAACCGCAATTCCTGGCTCTTCCAGATCTGGGGTTAGCAAGGGCAGGATT
The DNA here is from genome assembly GCA_013398225.1 of Steatornis caripensis. Taxonomy (NCBI): domain Eukaryota; kingdom Metazoa; phylum Chordata; class Aves; order Caprimulgiformes; family Steatornithidae; genus Steatornis; species Steatornis caripensis. The sequence goes on from VZSC01017240.1 coordinate 138,081, forward strand.
AGCACAGGCCCAGGCTGTACCCTGACCTGCTTTATCACTTCTGAAGCAGCTCCACAACAGTGTTGATCCTTGCTCTGGAAACCCTGGAAGCTGCTGGTCTGCATGTACCTGCCAAAGGAGCAAAGCCTGAGGCTGCTCCAGGGCCATGGAGCTGCTCTGCCTCAGCCCTGGCTCAAGGCAAAGCATGGCTTGCCAGCGGGACACAGCCAGGGGTGAATTGCCACCCCAAAGAAGTTGATTTGCTTCATCGTGTTGCTCGAGGACCCATTGACTGTGTTCAGTCCCCTCCTCAGGGCAATCCAGCCAGCCGCCTTTGCTAGCAGCGTGCTCCCACGTTTTTCTTAACAACTTCTCCAAGGGACATGAAACCCCTCCTGTGCTGTGTGAAGGTGACTCACATAGGACAGACCCACTTCTAGTTGCAGGAGCATATAAAAGCTTGGTCACTGCTGGTTTTGCTCGTGTAGTGCAGGACAGGGAGCCAGGAGGTCCTCCCTGTGCCCCTGAGCTCTCGTGCAACCTCAAGTGCGTCTCTGGTTATTTCTGACCTCCTATCTCCACGCATTGAGAGTGATGGGGCAGTGGCCTCGGTTGGTGCCTCCAGGCTTGACTGCAACTCAAAGAAACAAAAGGCAGAATTTCACAGTTGGCTGAGACTGCTCTAGGCTGGAGCTGCCGAAACGGGCAGCTGTGCCCTCTGCCCACACCTGGCCATATGACCCTGTCATGTCCTTCGAATTGGTTCTGGCCATCAGACGACTTACTGAAAACTAGCCCAAGAACAGCAAACGAGCGCCGGCTTTCAGATGAAGGAGGGAGCAAGTGGGAATTGGGAGAGCTGGGAGATGCAGGAGGGAGCAAGGGGAAGCAGTGCATGGGTGAGCCGAAGAAGGTTGTGAAACGCTGACATTTGAATAATGTTGTGCTTGATCTATTGCAAAGCCATTTCTCTGTGATACAGTCATTTATATCCCTCCAAAGCGAATATAAAGTATTGCCACATTAGAATTCGTCTTTGTATAATCTTCAAATAATCAGGCCTAGTATCTCCTCGAAGAAACCAGTTGCTTCACACCAGAGCAGTTAAAGTCCTCCCAGAAGCAATGTTTTGCTGCAGCTTTAACCAACCTCTTTTCAGTACGCGATGAATAATGATGAAAAAAAGGCATTGATCTATTGAAAAAGTACATATTTTTAAACGATTTTTTTAACACACAAGATTTGCAGTAGAAAACATCTCTTGCATGTAAGTGGTTGTGAAAGGCATCTGCTTTGTTACTTGGTTGTCTAATAGACATGAAAGTGTCTTAAGGAATAGAGAGGAGGCTGTGGCTTTGAGGTTAAATTTACATTTTTAATTCTGCATTTCCTAATTTCTGAGCATTTGATTTCTCAACTTTTCCATTTCATTAGCCTTTGTTATTTGCATGCAATATAAACTACTCTTGCAGATTGCCAAAGGAAATCATAAACATTTTGGCTATTCCTTGGTCTCTCCTGAAATCTACCATCATGAAGAAGGCTGACCTAAAACAAAGTCAGCTCTCATGAAAGCCACCTCAAACATTTCTCCTTACACTTCTCTGACTGTGTCCTTGGATGTGCTTTTCAGTGCTTGCAAATGAACTTTGAGCTCCGCGAATTAGCATCCAAAGCCTTGTATTTTAGCACTTGTGGCCAGATGGAAGCAGTTCACAACCCGCTACCCCTCCCCGGTCTGCAGCAAGTTGTTAACAAGCCTTCCTGTTTCAGTTCTCAAAGTACACGAGATTAAATCAATATTAAGACTTTTCATGTGACAGCCTTTAAAATGCAATAATTAAGAGCCCAGATTATTGTTGAAAACCTGGATTCTGCATTGGTGGAGCTGGGCAACCTGCAAGCTGTGAGAAGTTGAACGGCAAGTTGGTATTTGCCTGATCCCGCGTCACTTAAAAGCCCTCTTTTTTTGAATTTTAGACCATCTGGAGGGCGAGATTCTGATATTAATGTCTGGGCATGGCACATTTGGGAATTTGACAATTTCCATGAAGCACCTTTTCCAAAACAGGCTAAATGTACCCTGCACCTCAGTGGGTCTCGCGTCCTGAGCCTGCACCCTGCTGTCTCAGCATAGCCACCCCTGTACACAGACATTGAGTCTTACTGGCTGACTGGTTCTCAACTTAATGCTTTTACGCTGAAAAACACTAACGAACTGAAAACAAAACTCTAGGTCAGCACGTGGACCATATTCCACCACACAGTATTTTTGTTTCAACTTGTAAGGCGTTAAAACTGTAGCATACAAAAGAAAAGCTTTAGCTGTGTGGGAAAATCCTACAGTGAACAAGACCCATCCCTTTGCTCTCTTCCTCCTTGTTTGAGTTTTACGAGAATTTCCATTTTTCTTCATTCTGTTTGAGAAGGGAAAAGGTCTCAGGCTGTACTGTAAGGTGAAAGACACTGTTTTCTACCTCATTCAGAGCACATAACACATGCACACCTATATATGGACACAAACCAAAAGTCTTTAAAAATCTTCCGACTTGTATTTAAAGTATTCTAGCTCCCAAACAATGATAAAACTCAGACCAAGAAAAGTTCATAGGAAATACTATGACAGAGGTGCAAAATTTCCTGTTTTTAAAGACGACAAATGTCAGTAAAAACGTCCTGTGACTTTAAACCATGGGGCCCATTCCTTCCAAAAAGACAAAAAAACTTAGAGACACCTTAGAAATCCACAAAACAAGCCAAATGTGAAGAATAGCTTCAGCTATTTTTAACTTTCATGTGTCCAAGAATTGTAATTGGGAATATCTGGAGAAATGTGCTGTTTTTTCCCCATCATTTCTTTACCTTATTAATTTCTCTCTTTTTTATTGGTATTTACGGTAAATTGGTGTTTATGTTAAAATTTTTAGCATGATTTTGTTAAAATTTAACCACACCTCTCCCAAAACATATCCACTTGTGGAGATATAGCTAGAGTAAGGGAGATTTTAGCACAAAGAGAATTAGCTATACAAAGTTGTGGGAAAATGAAAAAGAAGAGCCAGATTTCAGTTCCTATTAATTATGACTACTTTTTGCAATTTGTTTAACCTACCTATAAGGTAATGCGTACGGAACTACAAAAACAATTAAGAATGCCTCATCAAAGCATTTCATGCAATCCTTTATGGATTTTAAGCTCACTGGGAAAGGCAGCGACTTGGTGATGAAATTCTTGTACAAAGCGGGTAGATTTTAAATCTTAGTCATCACTATCAATCCCCCCCACCTTAGAGGATTACTCAGCTGTCTTAGTGCAATTTGCCTTTAGTGTACCAAAGTACGGCATTTGGTAACAAAGACAGGAACTTATTGCCCCTGGGGAAGAACAGAAGATGATCCCCTGTGCTGCATAGCTAACTGTCAGGATTAAACTCCAGTCAAGTTGTAACTGAATTTCCATCTGAGGCCAAAAACATTTCTTAACGTGCTCTATCATCCCTTGGAATCCGTGGAGTGTTTTCAAGTTGCCATTGTAAAATGTATGTCAAGCCCTGCAGCATCTCTTCATGCAATATTCCTTCTTTGGTGTTTCCTGGCAAAGTATCTCCTCTTGGGTCTGACAGAGCTATGACCTCTTGCTACTCACAAGATAATGAGTTGTGGGTAATGGGCAAGGATTTATGGTGGAGCTAAATGGGTTTAAACCTCTTCCCTCGCCATTTAGTGCAACTGGTGGTTTGCATTCCTGGGTTTGCATTTGCACAGGGAACCACCGAAAGGCTGTATCTCCACGGAGGATGGACTGGCCATTGCTTAACTCAGTCATGCATAGTCACACGCTCAGACGTGGACTGAGTCTGCATGATTTTTTGAAGAGGTGCTTGATGTTCTAGGCAGGAGGGGATATAATTTTTGAGAGAACAGGGGAGTAATGGCTTCAGGAGCTCTGTACAAATGACCCATTGCAGCGAAGGACTGGAGTAAAGCAGAGGAGCACATTTCATGTCAGCTCCCAGGAGATCTGGAGGAAGACAGAGTAGCAGACTCCACAGCCTCGCACCTGGGCAAACTCAGCATCTCATCAGCACCCTGGCAGGGTGCCCAGACCAAGATCCTGCCCAGCGTCAGAGCCCTCTGTCTGCTCTGAGAAGACCCAAAGGCAGGTCAGCATTTGCACTCAGCAGGCAGCCCCGTCTCACGCACGCAGACACAACACATACACCTTCCCTCACCTCCTAGGAATTTGCTTTAAATCTCACACTAGATTGAGGGGTGGCTCACGGAAAGGAGTGAGGGAGGGAGAGATCTGCATGTGCTACTTACAGTTCAGGGTAGTCTCATGGCTTGCTTACCCTGATTCTTGGGTATTCCCGATAGTTATAGGTGACCAGGGCAGAGTGAGGGGGGTTTCTGGGACTTTTTCCACTCTTTTTATCGTAATGACAAACAGAGACAAATCCCCATTGCTAGACAGAAAACAGATTCTTTTTTTTGATGACAAGTTTAAAGTACTGTCCTATAGAAATGCAAGGAAAAGGGAATTTCTGGGAAGGTCAAATTGTCCCTGACACCTGGAAGCTGAAGATTATGTCAGTCATTTTTGGATACACCTTCACTGAGAAATGAACTCAGGTGACAGTTGCCCAACGGGAAACTCATGAGTTGACCCAGTCTTGACGTAAGCAGCCATGGTGCTGAAGGTGTTCTAATGTCAAACGTCCCTGTGTTATTGGAAGATGATGCATCATGAATTCCCCACGTATCATCTCATTTGTTCTTTTGGGCAGAGGGGAACTGTGGGAAGGCACTGGAGCACCCTCGACATCAACACTCTCTTTGCACGGAAGGCTGCGACAGCAGAATGGAGGCTCCAGCCCTCACCCTTTGCTGGGCCAACTAACCTCCAACCAAATCTCTGCAGTCAGGCGGGTGGTCCTGCGTAGAGGCAGAGATGGGAAGGGGTTAATCAGAAGTTGCAACTGCTTCCTTCCCCAGCTTGATGCTACCATAAAGCTCTGAGCATAGCAGGGAGTGGTAGCTGAAGCCTTTTAGCTCCTTCATCCTAAAGAGTAACAATAATTACATCTCAGCTGGAGGTAGGGCTATTGCTACAACCAGGGTAGAAGCTTGCTTGATGTATGCTGCATGCATGCATGTGACTTGGTTGCATAATGTGAATGATTAGTCCCCACTAACACTTGACATGTTACATAGGCACTCTGGTTTAGACCACGTTTAGCAAGTGGTAGGGAATCTGTCTGGAGCTGCCAGTTGGCGGAGGGAGGTTCACGTGTCCCCGCGGATGGGAGCTCTTGTTCCAAGGAGAGCACAGCAACAGCTTCTTCTCTGCTTCACGCCTCCAGGGAAGTTGCTTAATGATTATTTTTAAAACTAGAGCTAGAGGCTCTTCCCTATGTCAGGGTCCAACAGAGCTTGGTGCTGTATGAACACATTATAAATGACAATCTCTGCTCCAAGGAGCCTTGCAGCTAAGGCAGGGTCAGGGAATTTTGGTCCTCTCCTCCACTTTGCCAAGATGCGATGTGATGGTCAGGTGTTTACTTTGCCTTTTGGAAACTCCGTTTTCTTTTTTGCAAAGCAGAACGAATTGCAGATGTTTTGCAGTACAGTGTGCAGCCATGAGCCTTCAGTGACTGTTTAGGCTGGAAGTACTTCAAAAGTGCAGAGTAGTTGTACAGGTATATTAGTACTAGCATCTTTCCCTGCTATACAGTTACACCCACTTATGATTTAATTGTTATCAATGTTTCTAAAAAGACCCTGTCTGATTTTGACATATTGGGTTTATCAGTGGTGGACACTGCACACACCTGAAAGTACAGATGATCTTGCACTGTGCTCAGTAGGGACTGAGGTGTACAAATCAGTAACTTCCTAGCCATAGCAAATAGATAAAATGNTTTGCAAAGCAGAAGGAATTGCAGATGTTTTGCAGTACAGTGTGCAGCCATGAGCCTTCAGTGACTGTTTAGGCTGGAAGTACTTCAAAAGTGCAGAGTAGTTGTACAGGTATATTAGTACTAGCATCTTTCCCTGCTATACAGTTACACCCACTTATGATTTAATTGTTATCAATGTTTCTAAAAAGACCCTGTCTGATTTTGACATATTGGGTTTATCAGTGGTGGACACTGCACACACCTGAAAGTACAGATGATCTTGCACTGTGCTCAGTAGGGACTGAGGTGTACAAATCAGTAACTTCCTAGCCATAGCAAATAGATAAAATGGCATGCCTCCAGGGTATGAGACAGTCCTGACAGCTGACCCAAGCAGCCTGTCTTGAAACAAGAAGTTGTGGTTGAGTATGTTCCAACTTTGAGGCGAGATTCATCTCCTACTGTAGGCCCCTACATCAGATATCTACAGACGTTCCCGCGTGAAGTCTTAAGCACCCTAGTATAATCATGGAGAACAAGCTGACGCCATCAGCCACATCCAGAAAGATTTTTTGCTTAAAGACAACATCTAGAACCTGACTCAGTTGCTCGCATTGAGTCTTCTTGTAGTGCCTGAGAGGTCCTGGAGCAACTGCAACATCCACACAGGGCCAGCAGATCTGATGCAGGAGCTATTGAAACCCATAGCTGGTGGTAGAAACTGGTGAATTCAGGGGTTCTGTAAACTGGGGTGGGTTTGAGCATTGGGGCGTTGGTTCAAGCTGTTAGGATTAGAATAATGGGACTTAGCTGTACCTGCAAATCCAGAGGTTCCCGGGAGTGTCCATGTTTGTGAAGATTTGAACAGCTGCTGAATTTCACGGGGATCCTGTCATCTATACTTCTGCTCGGCCTGATGCGATGCTCTTCTGCAACTCCCCAGGGGCCACGCTCCTGGATGAGTCACGTCCCAGACTTTGAGGGAAGAAAACGCCAAGCTAGAGACCCCAGTAAGAGGAACTGCATTCTCAAAGCCCGCAGTAGCCTAGAGAGGTCGGATTTAGTGCACCACTGGTTTGATGGCCCATTGGTGGCTAAAGACAGAGGAAAAGAAAATTGTAAAAGGCTCTTCATTTTGGTCTTTAGTCTCTGGAGAGAAAACTGAAGCTTTGCAAGTCAATGCTTTGTGCCAAGCAGGTTGAAGCTGCCATGGTTTTGCAGACATGGGTCATCCCTTGAGATGCACCATAGACAGCACTGTCAATCAAACCATCAGTGTTTGCGTCGGTAAGCCCCCTATGAACAGGGGGAAAAAAAAAGTCATTGGAATATGTGTAGTGTGAAAGAAAAAAATAGTGTCGTTTTGGCCTGCAAATGATACAATTTTGTAAACAAGCTGTTTAAGCCCTGCCTGTGCTGATGAGCTACGTTCATTCCATTTTTAATTAGCACATGAATAGGTGAGGTAAGGTTCCCTGCACACCTATGGAAGCAGAAAGATTTATGAACCCACAGCTGTTTGCTGCTGTTTCTGGAACCTGCCCCACAGCCGTACGTACACAGCAGGGATCCCGCTGCCAAAATGGGGAAAGCACAAGCAAACCGAGAAAAATAGGGTCATTTCCCAGAATGCCCTGTGCTGGCAAGGGCAAAAATACTCTGAAATAAGGAATTATAGCAATGTGCCTGGGGCCCAGCCTAAATGATAGTCCCATTATGCCCGGATGCAGTGTAAACACAAGGCAAACGGCACTCCCAAAGAGTTTACAGAGTGAATAGTCGTGGCAGGGGTGGTACAGCCAGGTTTACAGGAGCCGCTACAGCGCAGTGCGACTGTGCGACTTGCCCAAAGTCTCAAAAGTGAAATGGGGATCTAACTCAGCTCTAGTTGATGCCAGGCCAGGGATGCAGCCCTGGAGTTGCACCTGTGCATTTGGGACGGGTGCCTGGGTTGTTGGGCGTCCCAGGAAGGCAGCATGGATCACTGAGGTAGCATAACACCAGTGAGCAGGGAGTTTTGCAGTCAGTTCTCTGCTCAGCTCTACCACCTGGAAACCTTGTTTTAGCTCATCAAACTGCTCTCCATTCATGGTTTTGGTGGGTTTGTTTTGATTTTTCATTACAAAAGCCTCGAATTCTCTTGGAGCCTGTTGAGCTGAAGAACCAGCTGGACCTCAAGATTTGACTGGGTGTTAGACAAACTCATTCCAGGGATTTTGGTGTGAACTCCTGTTATGGCTGCTGCTCCAGGCAAGTCCAAGGACAGTGTGAGTGACACCGGGGAGTAAGAACAGCAGGTCCATCCTGTGTACCAAGTAAAAGGAGAGGCTTGTGGAAAGAGAACCAAACACGAATGGAAACCATGCCATCATCGTCTGAATTAAGGCTTCCTACAGTCTTAGGCTGTTTAGCTCAACCTTAAGCCAAAGCTCAATAACTTGGCCTCTGGAATGCAGTGAAAGTTTCTCCCCATACTCAGGGAAAGTGAAGGTCCCTGAAGGTAGCTTTCCCAGAAAAGCAGCATTGGGTAGAGTGCTGAGACCTCTGGAGACCTGACCATCTACCCTGTGACCTTCAGCTGAGTCTTCCTGTGTCATTGCCTAGCTGTTAAGAGGACCGCTGTGGCACGGGTCCTGCCTTTCTAGAGTCACTTGCTAGACTCCTTACTTCAGCCACCAACATGAAATGCATGTGTGGGGGTCATGCTGATAGAGGGGTTTCAGGTCTGGCACGGCTCAGCTTTGTAGGAGACATCCTTTTCTCCCAATCTCCAATCCCCTCCTAGTGTTCACTTTTTGTTGACTCAGAGCCCAGCTCTTCCTACAACCTCATCCCTTTGGTTGAAATAATCCTGCATCTTCTTTGGTAAACATCTCCAGAACCTCACCCCAGGTCTCTGGGTGATTAGGTGCTGCTGAGATCACTTGGCTTCGTTAGACCACAAGCCTGAGTCTCACGATGGTACCTGTGATAACCCCAGTGTTTGCCTCCTGGCTCTCAGCGTTCCCAGTATGCATTCCTCTCCCAGGGCAGCTCCCATGAACTCTCCACCAGGTGCCAAGGAGGGGTTGGAACACCTTCCCAGCACCGCTCTTGTCTGTAGGCTGGCATGAACAGGCACTCCTCAGCCAGCTGTGACATCCATGCCGGCAGCTCCGTAGCCACAGCTTGTGCCTTCCACACTTGTGAAGCCACACATGCCACCAGGCTCATCTCATCCCCCTCCAGGCACCCCAGCCCACGTGGCATCAGGAGTTGGTGCTGGAAGGGCTAAAATGCACTTGGTCTCTCTGGCACCTCCATGCTGCATGCTTAGGATTTGTGCAAACTGTGCAGGAAGGAAAGCAGCCATCTATCACTTAAATAGATTAACAGCAGTGGCATGCAGTCTCCTGCAGACCTGTACAGGTCCTTAATACCTGACTGGGTGGTGAGTGTGGACGACCAGAGTCCAGAAGCAGTACGGGGATGATTAGACTGGATATTAGGAAAAATTTCTTCACCAAAAGGATTATCAGGCACTGGAATAGGCTGCCTGGGGAAGTGGTTGAGTCACCATCCCTGGAGGTATTTAAAAGCCATGTAGACATGGCCCTTAGGGACATGGTTTAGTGGTGGACTTGGCAGTGTTAAGTTTACGGTTGGACTCGATGATCTTAAGGGTCTTTTCCAACCTAAATAATTCTACAGTACTGTGATCATCAAACTGTCTGCCATCAAGCTCTCCCTAGAATCACAAACAGGCAGCTGGGTCACACTTGCTAAGTCTGTCCTCATAAATAAGCCAAGCCAGGGTGTCTTCTCAGGCCCCTGGGACAAGCACATGCACACAGCACAGGACTACAGATTAACTGAGTTTGGAAGGGACTTTTGGATGTCTTAATTCCAAATCTTCTCTTAAAGGAAGGCTGACTTCAAACACCAAGGAGATTGCTCAGGATCTTGTCCAGTCAAGATCTCAAAAACTTGAGTGATGGAGCTCCTGGAGTGAGGGACCTTTTGGGGTTATTGCATATCAGGTGCACAGCTTTGCATTTGGCTGTTGCCCATAGACCCGGGCTCTCTTCTTCTCCCACCAAAAAACGACAAAAGAGTTCTGAGAACCGTCTCTGCTATACTTTGAAATGTGCCCAGACAATTTTTTTTAGGAGACTGTTGACTGGCAGGGGCAAAACTAGATACTGCGCTGAAAATCAAGTGCCTGGGTGAGCCCATATCCTGGCCCTACTTCATTTACTAATACAGACATAGCCTTGGGCGTTTAGCTCATGAACTCTGCCAGGGACAAGACCTAGGCCTGAGCTGCTGCCTTTTCACCAGAGGTTGCCTGCAAAACTAGTGGTACGGGTGGTGTGCCTGCTCCACGCCTGCTGCACTTCGCAGCTTACACTGACGTAGATCAAAGTCATGGAAGTTCAAGCCTGTGTACTCTTCCAAGAACTCAGATGCAAGATTGCAAGGTTTGCTCTCTGCTTGTAGGACAGGGAGGATGGCTGGCATAATAATTCCTTTTATCGTACCAGCATAACTCCTTGGGTGCATCCTTACCCTAATGTGATACCAGACCTAGCCCTGCATCTCTGTGGCTCTGCTCTGGGCTGTGCTGTTCCAGGTCAGGCTGGCGTTAGTTCAATAGTTTGCACACCACAGCACTTTTCACAGCAAAGACACGCTGTGCGTCTTCTGAACAATCCTGACAGGCTGTGGCTCCACCAGAAATACAAATCAAACCACAGATGTGACAACCTTTCATACTTCACTTTGTCTGACGCACAAATGATCCTCCGCAATAAATCACGTTACACCCACAGAAAGGGTGCATGACCAGCAGAGTGGTCCTTTGCGACCTCCACACCTCACCGCGTCCATGAAGATGAGCTTGTGCATTGAACGACCAACACCAAAACCAAACCAACTTGCAGCTTTCCATGAAGTTCTGTGACAGGAAAGCTGTTCATGGTGTGCAACAGGCATCAACGTGGACAATGGGATTTACGGGACTGGGAACACGGAGCTGTGGTCAAAGCAAACAACTGTTTGAATTTATCTTGAATTTTTAATCGGCTCTACGGCCCCCTCCAGAGACACAAATGAAGAAGAGGACTTTACCAGATTTATTTCTGCAAGAACAGAAGATTTACTCATGCTTGGCTCTTTTTCAGGTGTCGTAAATTGAGTCCACTATCTTTTCACAGATTGTCTTTCCGGATTTATCAGAAAGGACTTTATGGTTCAGCGCACCCTTTTCTCCCCAGCCCCCCTTCCGACGATCTAAATAACAAGTCTAGGGTACAGCCTGTGTTTATAAATATGCATATCGGTTACATTAATGGAAACTGATTTATTACACAAATAAGAGACTTCATCAATTTTCATCTGGACCTCTTTCAATGGGACATAAATTACGCTGTTGCTACTGGGTTTGGATTTCTAAGTGGATTTATCGGAGCAGGGACTTTGCTCATTTATTTTAAAGCTCTCTTTGCCTGTGGAATAATTATAGTTTTGAAGTTTTTCTCCCTTTATATATCCCCCTTATAAAATACTAGCAGATATTCCGGGGAGCGAGGCCAGACACCGCTTGGGGTGCCTCTCCTGAGCTGCCTGTGAAAGCAGCACAGGTTGCAGGACACGGTACATTGCAGAAGACCTATTCAGACCATGTCTAACCCCAAAATAGAGGTGCTTGGTATGACTGTTTGCTTTGGAAAAAGCTTGACGTGTTGATCTCTTCTAGGAAGCAACTGACCCCTTGCTGCCTGTTAGCACCGGATGGTGCGTTCTCCTGCTGTAGCATCTCCAACAGGTGGATGGGAAGGAAAACCCGTTGACTGGTCTGTCGCATAAACACTGCTTGTCCACATGGACTCTCCAGCTCCTTAAATGTCTAAGCTTTTCTTAAACATCTAAAGCTTCCATATAATGCTGTGAGGCACTCTGCGACTTGGTGAGGAGCTTTACTGGTCCCAGGACAGGAGGGAGAACTGACACAATGCTGTAAGGAGGAGGTCTTCACATGGCAAAGCCTTTCTCCACTGCTAAGCAGCACAGCCCCTTGCAGCAGAAGAGCAGAGCTGCTCCCTTCCTCCCTGGGGATGTGACACGGGACAGCCTGTGGGCTTAATGTGCACATGGGTTGACAGACCAGGAGCACTGGGCTGGGCAACATGCACACAGACCTGGCTGCAGGAGTTGATGCTGGCTTTTCTGCAGTCCAGCCTGCGAGACAAAGACCGGCCAGCGCTGTTGAAAAGCCTTTAACTCTTCCCACTGTCCTCAGCCTCATCACGTACCCTTCTCCCCATCTGCATGCCCTGAACTGCTGCCCAGAACACTTTCTTCTGCAACTCGTTTATGGAGCCTCCAGAAAACGAGCCAAAGGCTTGCCTGGTTTTTGTTGTTGCTGCTGTTTTTGCCTAAGGCTGGAGCACAATCCCATGAAACAGAAGCCCAGGCTCCCAAGAATGCGTTGCATTACGACACTGTGCCGCAGAGACTTAGACTATTTACATAATAGATCAGAAAGCCCGGCCAATTAGCTGACAAAGGAAAGGGCGTGCTAGCAGGGCACTCAGAGTTCACCCTAATTAAGAGCAAGCCATTAGAGAGCTTGCCTCAAAATGTGAGTGAAGGAGGAAGATGAGCATGGGGGAGAAGGCAATGATGACTACACACAGCTCTCTCCAAGCACATAGGGACTTATCCTCCTCAACCATGCTCTCCGGGGCACAAGGTTCCTGTGGCTCAGCAGTGTGGATGGGGAAACCAAGGTAGTTACTCTGCTTGGGGTGAGGGCAATGAGTTGACCGGCACCCCAAGCCCTCTCTGACCCTTGGCTGCTTGTCCCTGACTGATTTCCACCTTGCAGTAATGTACAACCAGGCTCGTCTTTGGTGTTGTGCTTTGATTTGACATTGGCACGTCTCCCCATGCCATCCCGCAAGCACATCACCACCCGCTCCTTGGCTCAGTGCAAAAGACTGTCTTCTGCTCAGTGTACAATAAAGAGGCCCACACACATGCAGGCAGCAGCCAGGAGAGCAGGCGGAGGAAACCTAAGTCCCAATCACTGCCTAATTAAGTTAATTTGCTAATTGTCAGCATTTAGTCAGGGGAGGAGCGCCACCTGCTGAACCCATCGTACTCCTCCTCTTGCTCCACCCGAGATGCTGCAGGTTTCCAAGGGCCCACCACCCTGCAAACCCAAACAGCATCAACAGGAAGAGGACCTGGTGTCTTCCTTATCTCCGTACTCTGGAAGTCGCCAGACTGTTTTGGTTGGCCGTGGTACCGGGATGTACTAAGCCATATAACTCCTCTATACAAGTCTCGGTGGTCTTTGGTCTCAAAACAACAGAGACTCTTCCTACAGAGTTGGAAACACAAGTTTTCTTTCAAGACTGGTAGCTCATCGGTGTGATGAGTTATCGCTTGTCTGCTGAGCTGTTCTGGCAGTGTGTGTCGTTCCAGCTCACACCAGGAAAAAAAAAAATCTTAAAGCATTTTCATGTTCATTCTGTCCACTCTACAGTCTTTGCCCTCCATGAAGGTTTAATAAAAAGTATCTTGCTTTTTGGTTGAAGTATGTAAAAGCAGCACATGATCAGTTACAGTTGTTCAGCTCACAGGTGGTAACTTCCACGAATCTTGTAATTCCATTGCTTATGATCCGCTGCCTAAACCCCAAGAATCCCCACATGGGGAGCTTGACTTGCCAACCTACATGTCAATCTACCAGGACTCTAGCCACCAAAAACTGCAAGGCTGGCTTGCAACTCCTGAGATTATCTTAAGAATTACTAGGTTTGAGTCCTTTTTATTTATCTGCCAGCTTTCAAGCTTGCAGAATGCTTTTAATTTCATATTCCTAAGCTTTGCATTACAATCACAAGGGGTAGAAGCCTTTTTTTTTTTTTT
>VZSC01017240.1:152394-255095 GCA_013398225.1 Steatornis caripensis
CCTGGCTGCAGGAGTTGATGCTGGCTTTTCTGCAGTCCAGCCTGCGAGACAAAGACCGGCCAGCGCTGTTGAAAAGCCTTTAACTCTTCCCACTGTCCTCAGCCTCATCACGTACCCTTCTCCCCATCTGCATGCCCTGAACTGCTGCCCAGAACACTTTCTTCTGCAACTCGTTTATGGAGCCTCCAGAAAACGAGCCAAAGGCTTGCCTGGTTTTTGTTGTTGCTGCTGTTTTTGCCTAAGGCTGGAGCACAATCCCATGAAACAGAAGCCCAGGCTCCCAAGAATGCGTTGCATTACGACACTGTGCCGCAGAGACTTAGACTATTTACATAATAGATCAGAAAGCCCGGCCAATTAGCTGACAAAGGAAAGGGCGTGCTAGCAGGGCACTCAGAGTTCACCCTAATTAAGAGCAAGCCATTAGAGAGCTTGCCTCAAAATGTGAGTGAAGGAGGAAGATGAGCATGGGGGAGAAGGCAATGATGACTACACACAGCCCTCTCCAAGCACATAGGGACTTACCCTCCTCAACCATGCTCTCCGGGGCACAAGGTTCCTGTGGCTCAGCAGTGTGGATGGGGAAACCAAGGTAGTTACTCTGCTTGGGGTGAGGGCAATGAGTTGACCGGCACCCCAAGCCCTCTCTGACCCTTGGCTGCTTGTCCCTGACTGATTTCCACCTTGCAGTAATGTACAACCAGGCTCGTCTTTGGTGTTGTGCTTTGATTTGACATTGGCACGTCTCCCCATGCCATCCCGCAAGCACATCACCACCCGCTCCTTGGCTCAGTGCAAAAGACTGTCTTCTGCTCAGTGTACAATAAAGAGGCCCACACACATGCAGGCAGCAGCCAGGAGAGCAGGCGGAGGAAACCTAAGTCCCAATCACTGCCTAATTAAGTTAATTTGCTAATTGTCAGCATTTAGTCAGGGGAGGAGCGCCACCTGCTGAACCCATCGTACTCCTCCTCTTGCTCCACCCGAGATGCTGCAGGTTTCCAAGGGCCCACCACCCTGCAAACCCAAACAGCATCAACAGGAAGAGGACCTGGTGTCTTCCTTATCTCCGTACTCTGGAAGTCGCCAGACTGTTTTGGTTGGCCGTGGTACCGGGATGTACTAAGCCATATAACTCCTCTATACAAGTCTCGGTGGTCTTTGGTCTCAAAACAACAGAGACTCTTCCTACAGAGTTGGAAACACAAGTTTTCTTTCAAGACTGGTAGCTCATCGGTGTGATGAGTTATCGCTTGTCTGCTGAGCTGTTCTGGCAGTGTGTGTCGTTCCAGCTCACACCAGGAAAAAAAAAAATCTTAAAGCATTTTCATGTTCATTCTGTCCACTCTACAGTCTTTGCCCTCCATGAAGGTTTAATAAAAAGTATCTTGCTTTTTGGTTGAAGTACGTAAAAGCAGCACATGATCAGTTACAGTTGTTCAGCTCACAGGTGGTAACTTCCACGAATCTTGTAATTCCATTGCTTATGATCCGCTGCCTAAACCCCAAGAATCCCCACATGGGGAGCTTGACTTGCCAACCTACATGTCAATCTACCAGGACTCTAGCCACCAAAAACTGCAAGGCTGGCTTGCAACTCCTGAGATTATCTTAAGAATTACTAGGTTTGAGTCCTTTTTATTTATCTGCCAGCTTTCAAGCTTGCAGAATGCTTTTAATTTCATATTCCTAAGCTTTGCATTACAATCACAAGGGGTAGAAGCCTTTTTTTTTTTTTTTTTGCTTTTGATGTTGAACAAAACCTGAGATTCTTCACGCAATCTCCTGAACCCAGCAGCTGGGATTTTATGGAAAGAACACTGACAACTGCAAGATGTCCAATAAAATCATAAAAGTTGGCAACACCGGGGGGTTACTCCCCTCCTTTACTGCTGGTCCACAGGACAAGTCAATTGGTGTGATCCAGCTGCTGGCTGGTTTTAGGACAGATCCTTAAAAGCACTTGTAATTGCCAGGGCTCAGAGTCCTCCTGGCTAACCGCAGACACCTAACAGAAGTATCTAAGTTATAAAGCCTGTTTGCTCTGGCTGCTTTTTTAGGGCAGATTATCCCATCCTATAACAGGTAGAACAGATCAGGTTTGAAGGTGTCCTTATCTCTTTTCTTGCTAAAGAAAAAACTGCAGCGGCTTCTCTCCTAATACACGCCCTTCTTTAACCCATACTGCAATGAAAGTTCAGCCCCATAAGTCCCTTTAAAAGCTGGCCTCTAAGACAGTATGTCAGCCCCTTCTGGGGCCTCATGTTTTGCACAGATCACCCTCATTAGCAAGGGAAAGTGGAATAAATGGAACAGGCTGCACTCCTGGCACGATTTTTTTGGTTCCTCTTGGAAGTCCCCCGATTCTAACAGATCCTTCCAAGCAGCCTGGTTCGTGACCGCTGGATATTATAAAAGGGCCAGGGATCCAGCATCCCTGCAGCTCATCACTAACAAACAACACTGTCTGGATGGAGTGTTTTCAATAAGGGATGCTAGCTTTGTTGGGAGCTTTCGGAAAGACTGTTTACAACAGCAGCCCTACAATTACCTCCAAATGATGTCCTTTGAGGAAGATGTTCTGGGAACCTTAAGACCAAAGCTTCTGAGCTGCTCTATCTGTATCAGAAATATGAAAGTAATCAGGAGTTGTTTGGATGTGGAAACACTGTTGTTGTAAACAGATGTTGCTTCAAAGCATCATGGGCAGATCTTCCTTAATGGTCAGCCAGAGCTGGGACAGCTTGGAAGAAGGAGGACCCAGCCCGAGATTAACTGATCAGCAAAGTTGGAGTCAGGGTTTCAGTTCAATGCTCTTGTGCGCCGTGTCAAATCTGATCTAACTATCCCAAATTTGCCATTCCTAAGCACCAAGCTAGACATGGATCTTATTTCTTTGTGTTGAAATGTTGATGTGAAAAGGTTTGGGGGTTAGGGTTTGGGTATTTTTTAGTGAAGAGAAGTATTAGCTAAACGTGATGGATGGTCACTCACTGCTTGGACAACAAGAAGATCTAGAAGAAAGCTGGAGGCAAATGCTTGTTTTATTCTTAATGGAGGATTTTTCTTATAGGGAGGGAAGAGGACAGGAAAAAACAATCTATCCAGAAGACAGAGCACTGAAGTGAGCCCTTTTCTTCTTCCCAAACCATGGAACCTTAGGGAAAGATTACACTTTCTTAATTGTTTCTTTTTCTTAGCCTTCACATTCTAAACCTTAAAAGCACATTTTGATAATAATTTCAAATCCTTTTCCATGGCTGCAAGTGATAGAAACTGATCCACATGAACCAGAGGTGCTGGTTCTCCTTCAGCATTGTGGGATTTGAGAGCACAATTTGGGGGGCAGGGAGTTCCCAGAAATCATGGGATTCATCCCCTCGGAGGGAGAGTGGAGACCTAGGCTCCAAGAGGATTCCTACCAGCTCTCTGTGTGACCCTGGAGAAGTCACCAAGACCACAATCAGTGTATCTAGAGGGTCACCTTCAGCTCCTTCAAGTAGGAATCCCATTACTGAGAAAGGCAGGAACACTGGAACATGATTCAGACCATCTCTTTCCTCACTGAAGGACCCTGGGGCAACCCCTTGGCTCATTTGCTTACTTGTGTATGGGCTGTAAATTATGCCTTAATCTAGGCAAGAATCTCTCTGTGGTTTGGTTCCTACCCTGGAGGGGCAGGATATGCTGTTCCTCTATCTGGGTAGAATAAGAGCTACTTAGAACACAGCTTATCCTTCACATGTGCTTTCACGACATATAGTTTGATCCTGTTCAGTGCAGCTGGATCAAATCTCACGTGAGTGGAAGCTTGGAGGTTTGTTTTAGCAGGAAAAAGCATCTCATAAGAGGAAAAAAAAACAGAAAAGGAGAGGGGGGGGGAAAGCACTGACTCTTCCCCCTCCAAAGGCTTCCTTCTGCCTGTAACACTCATCTCACCAAACAGAAGAGATGCTGAGCTTTTCCTTGAACAGTTTTGCCCTTCCCCAGTTCTAGGGGAATGACACAAACGTGATTCATGGGTCAGGACACTAAGGTGACTGTAAGGATATGCTGCCGAATTAAAGGGGCTAAGGCAAGGGGACCGATGGGAGGGAGGCCACAAGCTGATGTAATGTCTGGGTAGCTCAAACCAGCTCCTCAATCTCTGTTATTAGGTAAAGACAGGCTGTCCCTGGAGAGCACACGAGCTCCGTTCCCCCTCTCCGCGGTCACGTTAGGGACATGCCCTTTGCACTCTCACCTACGAGCTCCCGGCACACATGAGCATCCTCCAGCACTCCAGGCTTCTTCCTCCAGCAGCCAGAATAACGCGGGCGCACAATGGGAGCATTGTGCAAACAGGTCCCCCAGCTCCAGCCCCATAATGAAATCTCTCCACCACCTTTTACTGGAGAGAGTATTTGATTGCAGTCAAGTACCCACACCTGGAGGAGGTAGGAGGGGGTGTCAGGGTCGCGGGGAGGGGCTGCCCCCGTGATAGACAGAGCCTGCTCAGAGTTGTGGCAAGAGAGGGAAGGGGGACTGAAGGCAGGGCTGAGAAGCACTGGCACACTTTTGTAGGGTGATGAGCTCATGCAGCCTCAGCCATGGCAAGAATCCCTGGGTGCTCTCTCCCCATCTTCCACACACACGTCAGATGCTGAGAAAAAACCCAAACAAACAAAAACGGAAAAACGTTCTAGAAAGATCAAAAGTGGGGAAAAGTCTGCACCGCACAGAGCTGTGCAGAGGTGCTGACTCAGGTCCTTGTTCTGCAGCTCCAATGTGTTGCGGGAGTCCTTAGCACCTAGGTATGAAGAGGTTAAGCTGGCCTGCATGGAGGAGGGAGTGACACTAAACCTACGTGTTGGCCATACCTGGGCTCCCCAGGGAGTGTGTCCACCTGCAAGGGTAGGAGAATCATGTTTGATGGCCACTGGTGGCAGCTTCCTCATTCAGAGGGGTAGACTTGACTGCACAAGTTCTCCCTGGCTGGAGACCCTTTGCTGCTGTGTGCAGATGTGCTCCTCAGGTCCCATCTGTCCCACTGGGCTCCCCAGGGCCATGTCTATCTCGGGATATGGGGACAGGGCCAAAACTGCAGGATGGAGTGACGTTGGGGTAGATAATATGGAGGGTCGTCTTCGGTGACAAAAGACAGAGGTTCAGTTCAGTCTGAACAGTTTGTGGTGTGTGCGGGGGAAAACGAGGCCGCAGAGGATGGAGGTAAATGAAGGTGGAGGTAGATGAAGGCTGGCTTTGGGGATGGGGCTGTTAGGATACTGAGAGCGATGAGGAGACACAGGGCTGGAGTCCTCATTTATGGGGTGAGATGTGTAGTTGAGCAGCAAACATAAACAAATCAATGGGTTCAAGGTCCCTACTAATGATGTGAGGGGTGTGGGTAAATCGGCTTTTAGGAGCAGCCCCTCTGATAGCGCAGAAGAAAGGGGATGTTGAATATCACAATCTTCTCACTGCCTGTTTGGGACAGTCCTGGCAGGCTAATCTGGGAGTTGTGTGACTGAGGACAGAGCCAGATCAGGTAAACCTGATGGGAATTACACCATGGAGAAGCTTGGGTCAATGGGGAGGGCAGAATGAGGCCCTGCGGATAAAAGAGAAACAGGTGAGTCGTGTGTGAGAGCATTTCTGCACGGAGCACGGATGCTGGCATTCGTTACAAAACACCAGAAACAAGTTGAATTCCCTAAACAGTGTTTATGGGAATGAGCTCTTCTTTTCTGGGAGTTTTGTTTTGTTTTGCTCAAGTCCATCTGTCACATCTTGCACATTTCATTATTTAGGAATTTTTGATTTCAGAAGATAAAGTGGTCCCAGAGGAATATTTTCAGGGAGATTATTTTAACAAGCACTTTTGTACCAGGAAATCAGTGAGTTTAACCTAACAAGCAACTACCAGGCCAGGGGGACAAATAAATCTAGTTCCCACCTATTAATTTTACAGCCAACATAAAGCAGTGTTGAAGTCAAAAGTATATGTGACCCAAAAAGACATTGCTCATTTTGACACATATATAGCTTGCCCCCTGCCTGAACCCTGTCCCTTAGCCTAAATCCAGGAAGCGGGCTCTCTTTTGTAACGGATCATAGTCCTGTGTGTCAGGAATGTGTTCTACCTTAAACCAAATGTCAGCTTTTCTCAGGGAAGGGATAAGCTGATAGAGATGTTCGCCCCGAACGAGGATAGTTTTCCTGTTTTGCATTGTGCGAGATGTATTTGTTTTATTGCACCACTCAGTGATTCAATCCAGCCAAGCCCACGCAGGAAATATTGGGATTTTTTCTTGCCAAGCTGACATCTGAAAAGAGCAAGCAGGCGAATGCTTCCACTTTAGGAGTATTTGTAATGGGTTACTGGACTGTTAGACACATGAAGGGAAAAATGCACCTCAAAGAAACAACCGCATCCCATGGTTGGAAGTGACCTGGATAATGCAGAAACGCCGCTGACTTTCATCTTTGGAGGGGAATGCAGTGGTATGCAGTGAGAAAAAGAAAACAGAGCTTTCGGCACACACATAAGTTAAAAATAAAGCACAGAGTCTGAATGAAGAGGGTGATTAGCCAATGGAGTAAATGAGAAGGGAAAGCGATGGATTATCGACCACTTGAAGCATCTTGAAACGAGGGCTGGATGCCTTTGTGCAAGACGTGCTCTCGTCCAGCACGAGGCACGGGGCTCCAGGCAGGCAGATTTTTTAGCCTGTGTTGCCAATGCACAAGTGGAGGATTTAGCTCCAGTTATCCTATCAGCAGCCGTATCATGAAAGGACGTGACGCAGGTGGCAAGAAATATTTTATGCCAATTCCCAATTAACCATATTAGCCAGAAAACTTAAGCGGTCAAAGGAGAAACATACGCAGTGAGATAGTTCATTCTGCAATCTCAGTGAAAGGACGTTTTTGGCTAAAGCACTCGGAGCCCTGAGCCTTCCTTGATTTCAGCCAGCTTGGGGTCAGGGCCTCATTGTTTAAAGATGTTCAGAGCTCCTTGCAAGTAGGAAGCAGCTCAGTTGGGTGAGAAGAAATACCTCATCGGGGGGAATTACTTTCGCTCTGGCAAAAATGAGTCCCATCAGCTCCATATCTGATATCCCAAAGGTTTTTAATTACATTGCAATGGAGATAGGTCCGGCAGTGCTTCCTAAGTAACTCCTGATTGTATCAGAGATGAGATTTTGATATATGTATACACACATATACATACATATATATGTGTGTGTGTGTATGTATTGCAGCCAGGAAGGCCAATGGCATCCTGGGGTGCATTAAGAAGAGTGTGGCCAGCAGGTCGAGGGAGGTGATCCTCCCCCTGTACTCTGCCCTGGTGAGGCCGCATCTGGAGTACTGTGTCCAGTTCTGGGCTCCCCAGTTCAAGAGAGACAGGGAACTACTGGAGAGAGTCCAGCGGAGGGCCACAAAGTTGATTAGGGGAGTGGAGCATCTGTCTTATGAGGAAAGGCTGAGAGAGCTGGGTCTGTTCAGCCTGGAAAAGAGAAGGCTGAGAGGAGATCTGATTAATGCTTATAAATATCTAAAGGGTGGGTGTCAAGAGGATGGGGTCAGACTCTTCTCAGTGGTGCCCAGCGACAGGACAAGGGGCAATGGGCACAAACTGGAACACAGGCAGTTCCACCTGAACGTGAGGAGGAACTTCTTTACTGTGAGGGTGACAGAGCCCTGGCACAGGCTGCCCAGAGAGGTTGTGGAGTCTCCTTCTCTGGAGATATTCAAAACACGCCTGGATGCATTCCTGTGCAACCTGCTCTAGGCTAACCTGCTTTAGCAGGGGGGTTGGACTGGATGATCTCTAGAGGTCCCTTCCAACCCCTACCATTCTATGATTCTATGATTCTATGTATGTATCTGCAATTTCTTTCAAATATATTCCTAGCAATTTTTGAAGCCAAACCCAAGTGTGTCGCAGAAAACAACTGCTGTTGGCTGGCTCTGGATCAGAAATCCCTGATGCTGAGTGGATCCAGCCCTTCAGGAGCGCAGGGACAGGGTAGGTCTGAGCTCTGACCCACCTCTGGATCTCGACTGATTGCATTGAGGGTGTCCGCATGAGATCTAGGGGGTCCTGAGAGCAAACTTCCAACCGAGCAGGATTCATTTGACACAGACCTAATGGGGGCTCCCAAGAGCCTCACCTTGATTTGGAAATGTCTTTGGGTCACAACAGAAAACACAGGAAGGATCAAAGTACCTCCATGCTGAGGCTGGGCCCTTGCCTGCGTCTGCAGAAAGCGATTTCATGGGCACCTGACGAACGCTGCAGGCCAAAATCCAAGCCCTGAAAACATATTGATGCCTCCAGTGCAGCCTGCAAGTGAAGAGCCTCAAATCTATTCAAAGTCCCATTTTAGGTGTCGAGGCAGATGCTATAGGGCTTGGAAGCGTCTTCAAAGTCACGGAGTCAAAGGAAGTCACAGCCTGAAGACCCAGTCCTTGGATCAGCTTTTCTTTCCCTCTCGTGCTTCTCGTTCTCTGCTCAGCTGCCTTCCTTCAGCAATAATAGCAGCAACTATCTTGGATTCAGCGATAGCAGATGGGCTCCACCCTGCAGATGTCCCCCAGAAATTTTCAGGAATACTCACTTTCTGTAACTTTGTTTACTTAATTTTTTCCATAGTTTATCATGGGCAGAGAGGGCAAGGCTGGGAAGTTGCTTGTTTTCTTTTTAGGTTTTGTCTTCTTAAGTTTTGCAATGATGAGTTATTGTATGGCTTTATGTAAAGCCTTTTCTCCAGTTCAGAAAAGCACCCTGCAGTGCTCATGAATGTGGTGCTAAGCATCCAGTTATCCTGTTTACCTCAGCTTTTTAATTACTCCATAATTTCAATGTCATTCCCCCTCCCTTGTTTCTTTTTGTTTCAGCACTTGCAAAGCCCTCAGGTTCCCCATGCTTTAGTATCACCAAAGCCACCCACCCCCAGAACTCTTTTGCTGGCCCTGGACCCGTCTGTTCTTCGAGTCAGGTGCAGGCACAGGTTGACCTCAGAGTGATGTGAAAAGAGAAACCAAAGCTTAGGAAATCATCTCCCCACAGGACCAAGCCCTGACCGGATACTGACAAAGATCCCAAACCTGGCTCCTCCTGAGCAGAATGTGGTCATTTTCAGTGCAAAGGGAGGTCCCCAAGGCTGTGGCTCACCTGCCGCTGCTGCTGGTTTTCCAGATGTGCATTCATGCCGTTGTTGTGCTGTATACGCTTTTCTGGTCTCTAGCACAGCAAACGAGCTTCTAGGGCAGTAGGCTTATTTGGTCTGGTGACTTCTGATTTCTTTCCATTTGAAGATTTCAGTCTCCATCAAAAAAAAAAAAAAATCCAAACCCCAAACCTCTTGACTTTTTTATTTTTGACAGGAGAGTTTGGTTTGAAAACTGAAGGCAGGCCTCATTTTGATTAAAAAAAAATATCGTTTTTGAAAACAGCAAATAATTTCTTGTAGTTTCTGAAATGAAAGCCAAACCACAGCCCAAACACTTCTACTGGAAAAAGATCGACATGTGTATTTTTCATGCAGACGCATGTCCCCGCTTTCCCCAAGCGGTTATAAAACCAGCTTGAAACCCAGCTGTTGTTAATGCCCACTGCTCGCTTCTGTTGCCTCCTTTTCCTCCTCTGCTCTGCATTGATCTTGCTATCAATTCTGCTCGTCCTACCTATCATTTGGGATGATACCTCCTGTATATCTATCCTGTCTTCCTTCAGCTGTCTGCATTTCTGTAGGAAACCCACGTAGGTCCCCCGAAATTGATCCCCCGCTGTTCAAACATTCATGGGGATGTGCCACTTCTTCTGCCAGCTGCAAAAGACAGTGGCCCCTCCTAAAGCCCTCTGCTCTACCTCATGAACGGCTCTCTCTTCAAAGGGCTCTAATTATTGGAAGAAAAATGTATCAGAAGCTGTCGTGTACAGAATTGCTGCCTCTGGCTGAAGAAATCCCAGACCAATAAAGGGCTGAAGGCATTCAGGGATCTCTGCCCTGCTCTTTTTCTCCCCTAATGCTGGATAGAAAATAAATCCACTGAGTGTTTCCTTGCACAGCTTTCCCACCGGTCAGGGTGGAGCCAGCAGCATAGGGTCTTTCAAGGGGACACCTTCAATGGCAGCTTGGGCTCCTTTCCCTATCCACGTGCTTCAAATTTTCATTTTATGTTTAATTTTGCAATGTTCGGTGCAGCTGAGGTCAGAAATCGCCCCAGGACTGGGAGCACTGAGCTCTATTTCATATGCTAGGGTAAGATTACACAGTTGGACAAGGCTGGGGGGCAGGTAGCACCCACTGATTCTAAACTCCTGCCCTTCTGGAGTGTCACTGGGGATGTCTGAGGCCAGCACACCTCATTGCACTGGTGAGCAGAGACCAGCCTGGCCAGGCCGCAGAGGTGGGTTACGGTGTCTGGCTTCCTCAGCCCACAATCACAACGCCCAGGGTGCAGATGGGGTGGACATGGGACCTCTCTACATCCACCTCCATGCGTTTCCTGAGACAATCCCTGTCTGCTCTAGGGGAGCACACCATAAAACCACTGCAAAAACACAGCGCATGATACGATGCTGGACCACAATGCCACAGAGGTTGGATGAGGACCTTCCTCTTCCCCCGATGCTAGAGGAAATTCTCCCCCACGCTGCCCTCAGGTTCCCCCTGAAAGGAATTGTGCCTCAGTTTATTTTTAGATGCACAGAGAAATAAACACCTCTGCCCCCTCTCCACTGTGATTAGCAGAGACATTGTGATGATAATGATTATTTGAGTTTCCTCAAATGAAGCAAGTATTCAATTATATTTTCATTCTTTGGAATGAAACTTAACCCAGTTTGTTTTCTGATAAGGCCATATGGAGAGAGGACACAGCTGGTATTTTATCCAAATTAATATGTGTCCTGGCTCAAAAACAGGTCGTGTTTGTAATGAGCTCAATCTTCATATAATAACACTGTTGAAACAATAAACGTCACTTCGGCTCCAATTTGGTGTCTGGACTGCGAGGCATAAAAACAGTTCTGCTCTAAACTGTCAGGGTGAAGGCTGGATAAACTCGAGAAAGTTCAGGTCAGGTGAAATTTCACACACGGAGACTATTATTGGAGTGAGCAGGCTGGAGGAGCTATTACGGGGAGCGTGTGCATCACTCCTCTCCCCACAGACCGAAGCCAGAACCGCTTCGCTGGTGACACATCCCTGCACGGCTGCATCTGAGACACCTCCAGCAGCTGGAGAAAAGCACTAGTCGAGTGCAGATGGCTCATTTTCCACCAGCCCTGGGAAATGCAAGGTGCTGCAGGAGTGACGGTGATTGGGGCTGTGCTCAGCTGTTCACCGGGGTGCCGCTGTTGGAGGTGTTTTGGAGGGCTGCTGCGTGGTGGATCGCTCCTGGTGCGTGGGTCCAGGGCTTGTGGGTACTGGGGATGGCATCTCTGCAAAGCGCCTTTTGCAGCTACGGCACTGCAGGAAAATCTCTGAGCAACATCCTCCTGCACAATCTGAAATGCGGCCACTCCTGAGCTGAAAGGTCACTGCTTTTAGTCTGAAAGAGCCTTGGAAAGACGCAAGGGGAGCCAGAGGGGTTTGCTCCGGCGGGACAGGTGAGCAAAGCAGAAGAGGTGGGACGAGCCAGATGAAAGGGTGGCAAAGCTGACGAAGTCAAACCCGATTGCTTGCCAGAAGTCTGGCATGAACACGGCGGCTAGGCTGGTGATGAGCGTTGTAGTCGTTGCAGTTCCTTGTGGTTCATTCCTGGCCACCACCAGATTTTCTCCCTCACAAAGAAGGGCAAAATCATTATGCACACCTACTCCAAGGTTAGTCGATGGCTCTCACTGGGCCAGTCAAGCCTGTTACATGCGTGAAGCTTGTTTATGAGCGATTAAAATACCCTTAAGTGATCATGAGGGACTAATTTTGCACAGGACCTAGACCCCAATACTTGCCCTATCCCCTTTCTTTCAGCCTTTGAAACACATGTTGAACTTTTACCTGAGGAAGACAGTTCTCCCCACCTCACAAGTCTCTTTGTCTATGCTAGGGAAATTCTACTTTTCGGTTTGATACAAGAAGCCATGGAGAGCCTCATCCAAGACAGAGATGAGTATTTGCTGCTTAGATCATATACAGGCCCTGCCAAAACCCGCAGACTAGGTGTTCCTCCAACAGCCGTGCTGCCAAGGCTGAATTTGATCAACATTTTGATATATAGCAGGGCAAGCACTCAGAAAAGACATCCAGAAGTGTGAATATGGGGTATCTATGCTCATCAGTGCTTAGATCCCTTGCCCAAGGAAGTGGGAAGCCTTGAGCCAAGCCTGTTTTCCAAGGAACTGGGTATATCTTCCGCCTCCTGTGTGTTGCGACACGGAGAGAACTGTGAGATAGGACAAAAATAATCTCCAACTTAGCCACTGTGTGTGGGAAATAACATGTTCACTGGGCCCAGCAAGTGCGGATTTGCAAGATTACATCAGGCTCCCAAGATGCAATATTGGGAGCTATGTTGTCTTGAGGGATTGTTCAGCTCTTGCTTGATTGTGGGCACATTGTACTTTGCAAGAAATATTGGGAGTTGGCAGCAGTCTGGTCCAAAAGGCTTGGAGGTCGTCAACAAGTCTCCGCTGCAATTTTTCTGTAATCAGATGTTAAACATGGGAGAACCTAGATCTTTCCCATTTACTTGGCAGGTACCCTGGGACCCCAAATACCATAGTATCTGTATCTCTAGAAGTATCTCTTCTTTTTGTCTCTGATCAATACATCCCTATGCATTGCACAGAAAAATAAAAGTAATACCATCCCTCCCTCCCCCATTTAAGCCCACTGGCCCCACTCCTGCTTATGACAGACACACAGTTCGAATTCTGTCCTAAAATTAGTTGAGCCCTGTCCTTCACTATCCTGGAAAGCTCTTTTTCTCTGCGTGTAGGTGCTCTTGTGAAAACCAAAGTCCTCGGAACAGTAATTCAATAAAAATAAAAAATTCCCAGGGATTTCCAGCACTGCAAGGAAAGGAAGGGTTTACAACCCATCTGCAAGCAACCGTGATGCTCTCCTCCTTAGCGCCGGGCTGCAGGAAAGGGTGAGGCTGGGCTGCAGCTTTCCCTGAGAATAGAAACCGGCAGGAAGGAACCGAGGAGTGAATGTTTCCTTGGGATCCCTATGTGGAGATTCACTGTCTGGGAAAGGGAGGGGATGGGGCAGAGCAGGAGCTGAGATCACCGTGTCCTCGAGGGACAGGTCTCTCCAGGTCTGCACCGACACCGGCGGCGGTTTCCTTCCCATCTCACCAGGCAGGGCTACCTTTTTCAGAGCCTTAGCATCAGTAACAGCAAGCACAAGAAGCATGCCTCTGCTCGCTGCAGGGTTTTTTTTTCCTGTTGATTTCCCCTGAAAAAACACCATGGACTGTGATCTATGGCATCTCTCCTGCACAGATGCTTTTGAATGCATGCTGCCACGAGGAATCACACTACAGGAGGCCTCTTAACCAAGCACTGGGGTCCTAGGAAAAAAAGGGGTCAAGAGTAAAGTTACAGCTTTCCTTTTCCCACTTCCTCTTCAGGGTCTGAGGCTGGAGCCCAGGCACCGCTGTTTGCACGGGTCCAGATTTTTCCACTTTTAGACGCTGTTGTAACAACCCAGATCCATATCTGCATCTCCATCTTAATGCTCTGCTAGTCCCAGCCCTGAATCCGTTCCCCAATCAAGGTAAAATAGCACAACAAAGTGGGCGTTTATTGCAAAGCAGCAGGATACACCTCAGGTTCAGCACACTTCTCCTGGAAGGTCCCAGTGCTGCAGCACAACAAGAGGAAATTGGCATATTTGCAGGGAAACTGAGGCAGGGGGCAGTTGCATGAGTCACCCAGCAGAGCTGAGACAGGAGCAGCTGCCAGAAGAGAAATCCAGGGCATTCCCATGCCTGCAGAGTGCCATGTGCCTATTTAGATCCCTGGTCTCGGTATCCACCCATTTCCTTAAGCCGTAATCTTGTTGCTAATTGCTGCTAATATAAACACGCTAAGGCTGCACTTGGCTATCAGGAGCTTCCTTGCTCTGATGGGCTGAGGACATGGCACAGGTGTTCAAGCCGTTACAGGGGACATGAGATGCTCAACTTTTTGACCATATTATCTAGGGGAATCTATGGGCAAACATCCAAGAACTAAAGTTCAAGGGACAAAACTCAAATCAGGGCAGGACTGGTTCATGGACATTTTGGCTTGGCGTGGGTGACAGAAAACCCCTTTCTCTTTACATTAATAAGAGAGATGAGACAGATCTGACTCCTTTGATGACAAATGTTACCCCTTTTGAACTCATTTGGTCATGTGAGATGACCGCTAGAAACCTCACGAGAGCATATCTCGTGCTTTTCCTTTTTCCCTAAAATATTTGCCAGGGAGCAGGACTAGCAAGGATCGATCCTCACATTGCTCAACTAGCGTTCGACCCTCACCTCCTTTCATTTGGCAAGGGATGGTGCTGAGCACATCAGAGGACATGGCACAGGGCGTTTTCACTCCAAATGCTACCAAACATTTGGAGGTCAAGAGGCTGAGGCTGAAAGGAGGAGCCAGTGCTGCTGAGGAGGCCACTTGACCCAGACCACCCTGTCCCTGGCTCGCAGCACCTACAGTCCCAACAGCAACCATCAAGGGCAGGGGGGGCATTTCTGCCCCTCACACTGCCGTCCCCACCGTGCAGTGTGCCACTTGCAGCTGCCAGGGCTCCAGAAGGTCCCTTGGGAACGCAGATTCTCCCCGTTTTAAGTAACATTTTACACAGGAGTACTGTGGACTCCATCCCAGGAGCCATCCATTTACCAAGACTGGGTTCTTCCTTTCAGCATCATGCTACGTAGTTTGGTTTGTCTCTAAANATTGCTGCTAATATAAACACGCTAAGGCTGCACTTGGCTATCAGGAGCTTCCTTGCTCTGATGGGCTGAGGACATGGCACAGGTGTTCAAGCTGTTACAGGGGACATGAGATGCTCAACTTTTTGACCATATTATCTAGGGGAATCTATGGGCAAACATCCAAGAACTAAAGTTCAAGGGACAAAACTCAAATCAGGGCAGGACTGGTTCATGGACATTTTGGCTTGGCGTGGGTGACAGAAAACCCCTTTCTCTTTACATTAATAAGAGAGATGAGACAGATCTGACTCCTTTGATGACAAATGTTACCCCTTTTGAACTCATTTGGTCATGTGAGATGACCGCTAGAAACCTCACGAGAGCATATCTCGTGCTTTTCCTTTTTCCCTAAAATATTTGCCAGGGAGCAGGACTAGCAAGGATCGATCCTCACATTGCTCAACTAGCGTTCGACCCTCACCTCCTTTCATTTGGCAAGGGATGGTGCTGAGCACATCAGAGGACACGGCACAGGGCGTTTTCACTCCAAATGCTACCAAACATTTGGAGGTCAAGAGGCTGAGGCTGAAAGGAGGAGCCAGTGCTGCTGAGGAGGCCACTTGACCCAGACCACCCTGTCCCTGGCTCGCAGCACCTACAGTCCCAACAGCAACCATCAAGGGCAGGGGGGGCATTTCTGCCCCTCACACTGCCGTCCCCACCGTGCAGTGTGCCACTTGCAGCTGCCAGGGCTCCAGAAGGTCCCTTGGGAACGCAGATTCTCCCCGTTTTAAGTAACATTTTACACAGGAGTACTGTGGACTCCATCCCAGGAGCCATCCATTTACCAAGACTGCGTTCTTCCTTTCAGCATCATGCTACGTAGTTTGGTTTGTCTCTAAACTCACAAAACCCCTCCCGGTTATGGAAACAAACGTCCCAAACAATGCATTTCCAAGAACTTTCTTTTTTGCATAGGGCAGATAGGTGGCTATTTTATTTCCCCCTCCCATGCTTCCTACATTTAAATTAAAAAGAGCTCATACCTGGTTTTTTGATAGCTCATCGAGACTACGAAGAGAATTTTCTCTGGCCTTGAAAAACTGGGAGCAATTCTGGCACAACACCCTGTCTTCTGCCTGCTCATCCCTTTGGGCTACGAGGTCTGCTGCAGCAAATGGTTTCTTTTGGCTGGGCTGGAACATTTTCCTCGGCTTCCCTTGCTATGGTGATAAGCTGCTCTCTTGAGTGTAGAGATGGAGGCAGTTTTCCAAGGGTATTTTCTGTTGAGCTGAGCCCTCTTCAGACACCAAGTGGAGGAATGCATTTCCAAGAGATCATTACTCTCAAGGGCTTCCACTGCATTGCTTATGGATAGAGACAGAGAAAAGCTTGGCATGCGTCTGGCAGAAATTTTCCATTGAATCTTTTCCCTTTATCCAAATATAAATAAATAAGAAATAAACTTTTGGTTGAAATGACTATTTTGGCAAGAAATGTTTGTTTTAACAAAAATGTTCCTGTTTTTGTTATAATCCCCCAATTATTGGGTTTTAGTTACTTACAAAACCTCAATTTTATTTTTTTAACGCATGCTTAGAAATGTGAAGGTTTTTCTTTTCTCTTCATTTTAATGAATGAGTGTCAAATTTTGCAATCATTAATATCTTTCATAAGGAAGGAATAATTTCCAAAAAGGCTCTATGAGGTGGCCAGCAAGTGTAGGACTTGATGTGAAAAAGCTGCCCCTAATAACTATCCCTGTCCTCATCAAAGAGGCCAGAAAAGGTTTTCTTCCAGTCCCTCAAATAGGGTTTTGCTTAGGCCCAGAGTCCTTTCACTCACCAGTAATACCCTCAAACCTCTCAATAACTGAGAAACCTCTGAAAAGTGACCAAATATGTTCCTTTTAGTTGAACTCCAGGCCTGCACAGAAGCAGCCAATTCTGAATTTCCTTCCATACCTGGAAGAGGGCAGCCTTATTGATCACTGTGCTCTTTCCATCACCCCCTCCTACTCATGTATGCTCTGATGTGAGCTGTACGGAGCAAGGATCGTCATTCTGTTGTGGTTTTGTACAGAACTGTGCACACTCAGGTTCTTGCTGAGGTGACAGAAATCACAATTTTTTTGCTGAAAATTTTCTTATGGGGTTTAATTTCAGGTATAGCAAATCCTTTCATGTGCCCAAGTAAAACATCTCTATCCGTCCAGCTAAGACATCCTTTTCTTTGGCTCCGTGACCTATTTTGTCCAGATCACAGAGTTGCAACACAGCTCTATGGCTGTTGAACTGGGTTCAATTCAGGTAATCCTGTGAAAAGTTAGTAGAATGACAACAGGCTGCCCAGGGATGCTGTGGAGTCTCCTTCCCTGGAGATGTTCAAAACCCGCCTGGATGCTTTCCTGTGCAACCTGCTCTAGGGGCACCTGCTTTAGCGGGGGGTGGTTGGACTAGATGATCTCCGGAGGTCCCTTCCAACCCCTGCCATTCTGTGATTCTGTGACTACTCTTAGGGAGGGATGGGGTGGGAACCACAGTAACTAAACAGACACCAAAACCTCTCTGCTCTTTGCTAACTGAAGAACTTCAGCCAGGTTCAAAACCAAAGTATTGGTTCCAGCAGAGATCTATGATACATCATAAATCACCAAACTAAAGACTGAGAAGTTTCCAGGTGCCGCGGAAAGGACACGGGAATATAGAAATCCTTCTTGTAACAAATTTTTGCCTGAAACATGAGTCATTTTGTTCAGAGATCATCAGTGTTGAAGTGTTATCATTTCAGCTATCTGTCACTGATAACTTGCCATAACAGGGTGCTAATCTGTATGTTGGCTAGCTAGAAGTTAGGAAACTTACTCTGTGCTCTTGTGCTGCATGAAAATTGGATGCACGGAGAGCCTAAAAAATCAATTACTTCAAAAAACTGTGAGTCAAATCCATGAAGCAAATTTTCTTAATGATTTTTAAATAAAAATACTCCCTGACTTGATCTGGAAGACCTGAGCTTCAGATCAAAGTCTGCCATGGGAAATGCCATTGCACATTAAACTGATTGTCGTATTTTTCTCTGGGCAACGACTCCCGGTTGTTGTCGGAGTCAGAGGACAAGTGAGATGGTCCTGTGGAGGTCTGACCAAGTGAGACCAATCTTCTGGTGTTGGAACTGGTCCAGTCCTGAAGGCTTGTAAATGAGGTAACTTCTGGGAAAAAAAGCTGATCACAGGATCTTAATTCTTGAAGGTCTTTCTTGTCAGTGGGACAGGCTTCCATATGGGCCAGTTCACATTTCACTCCTCCAACTTAAGTTCCACTAGCGTCCCAAAGAGCATTTGAAGAAAATTTCACTATTAATCTTACATAAACACCATGAGGCATTAGAAATCAAGTCCAACTGTGTTCATGGACAAAAACAGCTGTTCTTTCTTTGTACCTGCTGTCAGGGATAGGCGCTGGAAGGAAGAGTGGTAGGTAGATAGGCATTTGTTGTTTGCCAAACCAACTGAAAGCCTGCTAAAGCTGTGTCAAGGAGTCACAGAATCAGGCTGAGGCCTTTATCCTTGAACAGGGCAGAAATGTTCCAGTAACTCCACAGCACCTGGTTCATCCTGGTGCTTAATTTAACTGAGGGTTAGCAAAAGTTGAAATTTTCCCCAATTGCTTACAGGAACTTTTTTGCAAGTTTCTGTGAAGGGCTGTGGAGGAGTTCAACTTGCAACACACTTGGGTCCTCAGAGGCTGCCCTTCTGCTCCTTCAAGCTAAGAGATGGGTTACCAGCATGCCAGCAGGATTTAGGGAACTGGGAAGAGGTCTTGGTATGTGGACCTTTGCAGCTAATTTTTTTAGGTTGGTCCTATGAGTTGGACAAAAGCAGGGTGATGACAGATTTATTAGTGTCTCCTCTTTAAATGCGTGGAGAAGCAAGAGACAGGAAAAACAGGAATAATTCTTTCAAAAGAGCCCATATGATTAAGGAGCCTACATGACATTTTCAAAATTGATCAAGGAATGCAGAAACCTAAATCATACCAACTTGCACTGAGGAAACTGCATAGATGGCATCTGAAGGCTTCACTCAAAATGACTTGCCCAAGCTCACAGGATCAAGCCAGTGCAATTAAACACAGAACCACAGAATAAAGTAGGTTGGAAGGAACTGCAAGAGGTCTCTGGTCCACTCCCCTGCTCATCCTGGGTCCTTGCACACGTAAGTAGTTCCCAAGAGCAAACCATCACCTGGTGGTCATCACAGGGTGAAGAAAGGCCTGCAGCAGCAGTAGGCATCTGCTTGTCACGAAGAATCAGAGACAAGGTATTCATGCTCTCCTTCTTGCAGTTTCTGCAAAAGTCCTCTGTGTATCACACCCTATATAAGCCACGAGAACAGGTCAGCCCACATGAGACCAATGCTTTATTTAAACACATTACATGCCATTGTGATGTTTCTGTGATAAAGACCACAGCAACTACAGCTTTGGAGGTACCTGGTATCTCAACATCTGTTCTTTCTCTGTAATAAATGAAATTCTACTGCTAATCCCATCTTGGCATCCCATGAACATGGATATGACACCTGCCCTGAAATGTTCAGGGTGCACTGCCAAATGTCAAACAGTGGCTATTCCACCACATGCCTTGGGGGGACTGAATCACGGGCCAGCGGATCTCATCTGACATCTCCAAAAGTGCTGGCCTCTTCGTCTGTGCTGGTGGAGAACTGCAAAAAGCACAGGATCGTCACAAGTCTCTTGCTTCTCCAAGATCGCGTGTAATTCTTCTGTTCACCTCCAGGCCAGACATCTTCAGTGTATGCCTGTGTTAGCAGGATGTCAAAACTCCAGCTCACTTCTTTGAGACTGTCGTGCTGCCGTAAAACGACAGCATGGTCAAGATGACTAAAGCTGAACCTCAACTGCAAGCTAGAGTTAAACAAGGAGGGAGGGGTGATTTTTACTCCATTCCCTTTTCTCTTGCCCTTTTCAGGCACAGCCATCTAGGAAAGGAACCAGAGCTGCTCTGTCTTCTTCTCTCTGCATGGAACCCAAAGCCCCCTTGAAGTGCCATAAGAAAAGTGGAGTGGTGGTGACCAGCACATAGCGCTCACATTTGTAGCCTGGCAGAGATATCTCCATTGCTGGAGTGTTACATTTCTGAAGTCGACAGCCGGGCATTTATATTTAAAAAAAAAGCATATATCTGTGGTCTTCATTGCAGCGTTCACCACACAAGAGCCACTCAGAATCAGGCCAAAATAGACATTTGTTGGGTTTGGGGTTTTTTTTACTGTTTCCTGAACAAAAAGTTCACTCGAAATCTTCTTTCTGTCTCTCATTTTCTGTCTCTGCCTGCCCCCCCTGCACCCCCGCCCCTTTTCTCTCTCCAATTTTGATTGCTTCCTATACACATCCATTTCATGACAAGCTTGTTTGTTGCTTTTGGCTACCGGGCCAGTATATATAGGGGATTACAATGGAGTCTCTGTTCCCTCAGTGGTTGTTAAGTTGCCTTAAATAAGTGCCAACTGCAGTCTAAATCTGTTCATCTCTCTCTTTTTTTTTTTTAATATATAAATACATTTTAAGAAAATAATTGTTCCTGAGATTTATTTGACAGTCAAGATTTCCTAACACCGAACAAGCCTGTAGCTTTTGGTTGAAAGTCTTTCATATACATATATGAATATGATTGATTGAAAGAAACCAGTTCCAGACACCAACCATGGAGAAAATTCCCACTGGAAACCACAGCGGAGCCTCTCAAAACCTGTCGCTGGAAGCTGGAAACGTCTCTTACCGTGAAACCGAGAGGGCTTCACAACCTGAGGGAATCTCATTTGCCTTAAAAATTTCCTGTTTGATTCCCCTAAATGCTTTCATCTATCCCATCCGGGAACCACTGGTGCTGTCATTAACAACAGATGTCTCTTGTGGACTTCCCAGATCATTTTGCACTTGATCTCTTTATTTTTCAAGTGAATTAAACCAAACTTGGACGTTCACAGAAATCTCCTCCAACTCGCAATTTTGAGAAAGAGTTTAGTTTTTATTTTGAACTTGTATTTTTCTCCACTCACCAGTGCCATTAGATTGCACCAACAGGAATCAGCCTGGTGTCCTATAGATCTTCACAGCATCCATCGGTGCATTTTTCCCTATAAATAATGCGGAAATGGAGAGCTTGGATGAGTCATGTACCCGGAGTTTCTTCTTGGCTTTTTCACCGGCTGTAAAGGTGATCAGCTGACGGAAAAAGGTCTGTCTGAATATGGCTTTCACAGTGTAGATGGCCAAAAAGGAGGCAGAAACGTATAGGCAAGATCACTTTTCCTATTTTAGGAAATGTAGATTGAGTGAATGTCCCAGATCCCACTCGCCTGCAAAAGTAGAACCTGCATTGCTGCTGAGTCTCAAATCTGTAGATTTATATTAAACATTTCCCATCCTCAGCCTTGGAACGTTCCCATGTTCCTTTGTGCGTTTGATCTGTGCATCAAAGACTGAAGGAAATACCTTAATAGCTAGCATAGACACTTTGCTAGAAACTCATCCCTCTGGGCTGATCCTGGTTTCTCACCCTCTCTGGGGCACACATGGACAGCACTTTCCACCCTTTCCAGTACGCTGCCCACACTCTACACTTTGTTTTGGGAAGTGGGCATCCATCCACAGGGTCCCCAGGAGATGCAGCATCCCCACGGCGCAGCCCTGCTGAGGCTGCCCAGGACCGTGGCCAGGCAGTCTCCCTCCGACGAACGGAAACCTCCCCACCCCTCTTCAGCGCGGAGATTTGCGAAAAGCGAAGCTGTGAAAATGTGATGCTTGACGATTGCTGGAAAGAAAGCAGTAGAGAAACATGCGAAAATGTCAAATGCATCATTTTCCTGAGTGAAATCTTTTGTTTCAGAAACACTGTACTATTATATTCTAACTTGGTCAATGATCCTTGTTTTGAAGTAATGATTCATAGGAAACTGGCCTTTATTTTTTTTTCTAAAATGTTAAAAAGGGTAAATAACCCAAAAATAATTTGTTGGCGATTAAAGGAAACATTTTGGTTTGAATAAAAATGAATGTTGCAAATTTCTTTTAGGAAAAAAAAAAAACATTAAAATACTTCTGGCGTGGTTTGACTCCAATTGGTTTTTCCTTTTTTTTTTTCCCTTGCAATCCTTCTGATTTTCAAATTCACCTAGTTCAGCCAGGACACCCAGATGAAAACTTCAGGAGGAACAATGTAGTTTCTTCTTTCTCCCTGTATCCCTTCAGGGCTCCTAAAGTCTGGATTCAGACCACCAAAAGCAAAAGCAAGGAAAAGATAGTCTCAATGGAAAGCGCTCCCATGTATCTTTAAGAAAATTCCTAGAATAATGTTTTTTTCTTCCAGAACCATAAGT
This sequence comes from Steatornis caripensis, assembly GCA_013398225.1. NCBI lineage: Eukaryota > Metazoa > Chordata > Aves > Caprimulgiformes > Steatornithidae > Steatornis > Steatornis caripensis. The sequence continues at coordinate 174,665 of VZSC01017240.1, forward strand.
AAATAAAAATTAAGAAGTTCTGGCAACTTCTGCCTAGACCTGCATCAATAGAGTTTTTTCCCACTGAGGTCCTAAAAGAAATCCCTTGACTCCCTGCTCCCCTGCTACCCACGCTGCCTGGATGTGGATTGTCTCCTGATCCTCAATACCCCTCAGCATTTTGGAGCAAATTGATTATTTTCCCTTGAGTCAAAACTCAGATGATATTCCAGGTGGAGTAAACTCCAGACATCACCCTATAGGCAGTGAATACAAGACCTGGAAATGTCTGGTTCCCTCCAAGGGTCCCCCAAGACCATTCCGTCAGGTCTACCGCTCTCAGACCTTGTTACCTTGCTAGCTCATGCCGTGCCTCGGGACACGCAAAACACACCCTTGGCATCATGCTATAGAAAACATCACTCTAGCAGGCTGCAACACAGCCTGTGCTTCATTTCTTGCACTTTGAGTTGAAACGCCCTCCCACACACGCACACAAAAATGATAATAGCTATGTCTCAGGGTTATAGGCAGCAAGTGTCTCTGAGGAGCTCCAGTCCTGTGGACACTCTCAGCCCACTCTGATGGGGCTCGTGCTGGCAGCGTGAACCTTTATACTGGGGCAGACGCCTTTAGCAAGGTTAATGCTGTCTTTCCTGGTCGAAGTGGGGCTCAACAGCCCAGATGAGCCGGGAACTTCTTCTAAGCACCCTGGCACTAGGACCAGGACTTACCGCCTTGCTAACGCACTGCAGGGATGCCTGGGGCTGAGCCTGCCGTGCTGTTGGTGCAGTGCCTGGCACAAGCGCAGTCAGTCTCTGACTCAGACACTTCAGTGCCATTTAAACAAAGGTGTCACTGAACAGTGGGGAAAGTGCTTTATATCGGATTACCAGACTATTTTTGCTCAATGCATGTGCAGGGCGAATGGGAGGGTTATTGGCAGAACTGGGGAGACAGAGGCTATTAACAGGGCTGAATTCAGCTGCTGTTGGCAGCCTGGTAGGGAACGGACCCATTGCATGGACTGTGGGTGGGAAAGAGGGTGATGCTGAAAGAGGAGCGAAGGGGGAATATCCCAGGGGATGTGAGCCAGCACAGGGGCATGCTGACAGGAGACAGGGAAGCAGCAAGAGCAGGGGATGGTGGATTGCAAGCGGAAAACAGGAGAGGTACCCAATGCTGCCAGGCACGGTGCTTGTTTGCCTGATAAATTCAACCCCAAGCAGAAAAGAAAGAAATGACGAAATGAAGAAAACTAGCACTGGTTGTGTGAAGAGAGCCCTAAGCGGACGGCATTGTTTTACAGTCCAGACTGCATGACTGATTGGATTTCCCAACAATATTTCTCAATGCTTAAGTGTGAGAGGCCCCTGGGAACAATAACTTTCCTGCAACTCAGAAGCTGAGTGATGAAGCCATGGGTTAATAGCAATTAGTCTCCACACTGGCGGCTCCCTCTGCCACCTCCAGTTCTTTTTAATTTGTTGCCGGCCCCACAGCAGTGTAAATAATCCTTTGTTTTAAATCCACTGTAAATCTGCTGGTGAAATAACTGTGGCTTGAGTTATACAGTGAGGATCCTTGATGAATACGCTTGGGCAGGCTGGAGGGACTGGTGTACCTGATTTCTTCTATAGAGATTCATGACTGGTTGTTGAGCAAGGGATGCAGGCAATTTTATGGACTTTTGTTTTCAGTCACCTTACAGATTTTACTATCAGAAAGGTCAAGCAAGAAACAGCCACAGACGTATAATCCAGGCACCAACTGAAAACGCAATTATCAAACGCATAATTAAAAATAAATAAATGAGCAAGAGCTCATCAACCTATGGCTCAGGAACGTCTTGAGTTTGGAGAAACTCTCACTACATGATGAACTGGAGCAGGGACAATCAAGAGTGGCAAATTTAACGGATAGCTGAACAACCATGTTAAGATTCCAGTGGCTGCCAGAGGATCCACCCGAGATCACGGACACAAACATCCGAAGACTTCATAGACTGATGATCCCTGCCTTTGCTGGGAAGCACAGACAGACAGATAACAGCAAGTTGGCAATACCAGACCTTCTTCTTTAGATAAACATCGGGGGGTTTTGGTTTTTTTCTATTTTTTTGTGATTGTTGGAGGGTTTTGCTGGCAACACCTCACCATGATGTGTGGCCTGTGAACCATGCTGTTGCTAAATGAATGCGTTACAGATGAGGACTGAGAAACAGAAAAGCTGGGACCTAGCTAGCTGTCCACAGGTGTTGAAAAGGGGGTCACATTTTGGAACAGGAAAGGTTAAGAATCAACATGGACGTTAAGCTTGGCACTAAAAAAGGCTCTAGGTTGGCTGACACTAATAACACTGAGCTACTGTGAACTTGTGAATGCTTTTGGCACTGGATATTAAAGCATAAGCCTGCCTCTGTCACCTAGTGATATTCTCAGCTCTGACTTGGGTATCTAGGGTTTTTATGGGAGGAGCTAGAGGTGCTTTTGAGTAACTTCATGGAAAAAGGTGTTATATCTGTAAGTGCCTGTCTACCTTCCCTAGCGAAAACCAAATACTGCCTAGAGGCTAAAGAAGCATGCCCACCAGCTCGAGGATCATGAACTGACAAACCCTCTTGCAAAGAGTCATCTAGTTCCATGAGGAAACATGAAAGTGAAGAAACTTTCCTGTCTCTTCTTTCATGGAGATCCTGGCCCACAAAGAGGTCTGTGTTAAGGAACTGAAGAAATCCTTAGAATTTGCCTACCCCAAGAGGCCATAGATGAACACTGAATGAGGAAATTCTGCTNCATGAAAGCGAAGAAACTTTCCTGTCTCTTCTTTCACGGAGATCCTGGCCCACAAAGAGGTCTGTGTTAAGGAACTGAAGAAATCCTTAGAATTTGCCTACCCCAAGAGGCCATAGATGAACACTGAATGAGGAAATTCTGCTGAAGCCCACAGTTTTTCATCAAAGCTCTTCATGGAGTCTCAGGAGCCCAGGCCATTCTCTGAGGCTCATCAGACCCCCGCAGACCACCAGCACCAAGCTGCATGCACTGCAAAGGTGTTGGAATCACGCCTTTGCACCATGCAAAAGAATCACTCCCTCTTGTGTGTGCTAAGACATCACCTTGCAGCATGCAAGAGACGAGGTTGCTCATCTTTCTCAAGTTTTAATGGAATTCATATCAAAACTGATGAATATGGACGGGTGCCTGAGTTGTTTCTGGATTTCTTGTTGCTGGAATGAGGACGGACAGTTTCAATTGTTTAGTATGATTACTTTAATCCTGGAATGGAGGACCTTGAAAAGGTTTCTGCCTACATACACAAGACAAACTTAGTCCCCGGAAGATGGAGAAGTGTGGCTGGAATATAAAGATCTGCTTGCGGAGCTGTGCACTCCTGCCAGAAGTGGCTTTCACTGCATTGAAGACTTCCAGGATAAAAGAGTAGAAAGCATCACCAAGTGTTAGCCCCTGCAAAATGCAAGTTGTTTGACATTATCTCTCCTTTGCTCAGAGGTGTTTGCTTTTTTTTTTTTAATTAAAACCCCCAACAAGTCAGACAAAAAATTTATTCAAGAACCTTTTGGCTTTTCCTGTGTTCTTTCACTTTCTGTGCGAAACTTCATTGTAGACTAGATCTGTGAAATGGGTGCTGTGATTGATGAGAGTGATAAAGGGCTTGCTTTCTCCCACCTTTCCTGAGGAAGAAGATGATTAATTGGAGCAAGATAGAGGGCCTCTGGATTTGATTAATACACACATTTTCTCAGCTGGTCTTGAGACCCACCTCAGGTGTTCAAGCTACCTTTGTCACGATGAACATACAATAAAAGCTAACTAAGCCCCTAGGCTGTGCCACCATTTCTGATGTGTGAATTAGTCTGCTCTCAAGCGGTCAGTCTGGAGTCTCAGAAAACTAAATCCTCAAAGCCCTCACAGACTATCAAGTAAAACAACTCTTATAGAACTGAGCTGTTTCTTCAGAATTTTGCATCCACTTGCTGTTGCCTTCTGATGGATGACGCTTCAGGAGTCGGGTGGGTGAGCAGCCAAGGGGTTAGGAAAACAGCAAGATGGATTCTTTTACCCTCTGGTTTGGAATTGGATCCTACACTGAGCTAAGGTTGCGTAAATCTGCTCTACATCCGTTGGATGTGGTAGCTGTTGCGAGAGGAGTGAGTAGTTGGTCTCTGTGTCCTTCCTCAGGGCCCTCACTCCGCATTAAGTTCATAATCTTAAACCGGCCCTAACTGAGGTCCTCAAGCAAAGAGGCTTTTGTGGGGAGGGAAACCCCAGCTGCTTCTGTTTCTTACAGTGCTCGGGTTGTTTCCTCTTTGCTTTGGGTTTGAAATCGGGTTTTATTTCAGTAGAATCATAAACTCCTTTCTATCCTAGTTAGATAATTAAATCCTGCCTGAGTGAAATGTCTCTTACAGATCCCACCATGGTGAGGAAGCGTGTGGAGAAAGAGAGTGATCTGTCCAGGTGGACTCTGTGCCCCAGGGGCTGGACTTCCAGAAACAGGACATTGCAGTGAGGAGCAGAAACCATGACCTGGGCAGACACACATGAAGAGAGGACAGGACAGATCATATCTAAACTCCTACTGCAGAATACTCCGGGCTCTTTAGGAAAACTTATTTATGACTTAGCCTGGACTCCAATTGTCTTGCTGATTTACTGCAAGCCCAGCTTGGAAATATGGGAAGGATGCATCTGGAAAGAAATTCTTCTGAGCCCTATGGTAGATCAAACCCCAGCCTTGGGGAGGGCCAATGCTGGAGGCATCATAATATTTGTGTTCTAAAACCAGAGCAGAGAAATTACACCTCTTGAGTCTAAATTCCTGCACAGCACAGGCCAGAGAACGTCATCTGGTAATTTCTGTGGTTGAATCTTTTCCTTGGACAACTGTCCATTTTCAAAGCATAGGACTTTCTGAACACTTTTCCTTCTGGTCTGACATTTTACTTGCTTTGTGGAGGGCCAAAAATGGCTAGCTTTGTGTTTGGGCATGCGACACATTGGAGGAAACTTGATTCCGTTGACTTCTGCGGTTAGTTTATTTAGAAGAAATCTACTCACCCTTTCTTGAGTCATTGTTTTGACAAATATTTGACCTCTGAAGTACTTCTTCATCCGGATCTGACCTGTGAGTAACTGATTTATACAGTTAACTGGAAGTTCTAAACAAATAAATTAGTTTTGAATCTACTGAGATAAAACAAATTTCAAAATACTTTGTAAACAAAAATTGAAAGAGTATTTAATTTCAGGTCTCATGTAGACCTGAATTTCTGAATTCAGATGAGTTTAAAATTTTAATTCAGAATGGGAATAAATTAAAAATCAAGTGGAATTTTCACTAAAAAAAATAGAATGACTCTTTACAAGTTTTGAAGTGAGAAGTTCTGACTGTTTCAAATGATTTTTTATTGTATCTCCTTGTGACAAGCTATTTGGTGACACTGAGACCACTCCATGAATATTCTACTGTTGCCAAAAGTGTAGGAAGACTTCAGGTTGCTTCTGACAACAGTTTCATCCAAAAATGCCTGTGCCTTGCAGCTGCCACAGGGAAAATGTCATTACAAAGTGAGTGTCTTCTTGAGCAAGCTCAGGAACATCACCTGGCTTTCATTATTTTATTTTTGTGCCAGCGATGAAATTGGCCTGTTTCTCTGTGTGTTTATGCAATCCCAAAGTGCAAGTCTAAAGGCTCTGGGCTTTATGTTACTGCACCTGTTTGGAAAGAGAGATTAAACGTTTCCAGAGTTGCAGGTCTTCCTGGCTGTATCTTCAGACCAATGAAAGCTTCACTTTCTCTTCTAATGGCCTGAGATTAAGCAAAGAAAAAAGACTTTATCTAGTTTCCCAGAGTTAATTTCCATCACAAGTGTACAGAAACTCATCCAAGCTCAATAGCCTGTAAAACTCTACTCTGAAGCGTGATCATTTCCAAATCAATGTTATAAACCACCAATCATTTATTTTATAAGGTGGATCAATTAAAGATCTCCATGTTATTCTTCAGTAAAAGTCAAATGGCACTTTCTGCTGGAGCACCAGAACATTTGCCAGTTGACATTTCTTGGAAAGGCAAACCTGGGCAATACTGCTGACATTTCCGAAGCACAAATGACCAAAAACTCTGTGGTGAGAGAAGATGAAATAACACCGATTGCTTCTGAACATCTCCCGATTACCTGAGGCTTTTCCCTGTGACAAAAGTCTTTGTCACCTGTTCTTATTACAATTATTTTGTCAGGTTTTTTTCCTCCGGATCTGCAGAAAATAGAGATACTTTGAAAAACAAAGGTTTGGGGAGGGGGGTAGAATTCTCCTTATTTGTCATCTCATTTCTCTTTGCTCTTTGATTCTCTTGTTTTTTACTGTTCCTTTAATATCAACCTCAAAGCCTATAGTCCTTGGTTTTGGGTGTTTCATAGGCAAAAGTGCCATCCCCTAGAACAGAGAGAACTTCAAGATATGGCTCTCTCTAAGTTTGTAGAACCTAATACCAAACGTACAAACTTTTCCTCTCCCTGAAACCCAGATAATAAAAAGAACAAAAAAAGGAATTCCCCAACAACCTCCAAACAAGATGGTTTTCAGAGCTGAAGGGAAAACTTCTAAAACTGCCAAGATCTTCCTTAACCTGACATGACTTCAGTTGAGGAAAATACTTGAAAAAGACACCTAGTTTGGGCAATGGTCTTTTCTACTCACTGTCAGGGGGCAAATACAGTATTTCAAGATCGAGCCCCTGCATGTGCAGAGTGCCTAATTGTCATGATGGATGTTTTTCACCTTTATCCCTTAGATGCGGGTAAAGAAAAGATGTCAACTCCTTCCTACAGCTTTTCTTCAGCAACATATTGTCTTCTGCAGGTCCCCTCTGTCTCGTGGTATTATCCAACTTGATTGGGAATGCCTTGGCACAACGAGGTTATGCGGTAGGTACTTGGTCTTAATCCCAACAGGGATATAAGTCACATCAGAAAGGACATGTAGGATATGCCTAGAAAAAACAAATGAAATATTGATTTCAAGAGCACTCAGGAAGATACTGAAATCTGGTAAGGCGGTTGTGGTCATATCAACATCCTTACTTCTATAAATACATGGACAGGTGCGAACATTTTTTAATGAAATTTGCTGTTGGTGAATAACTCTGGGATCTCTGCTCTGTTTCATCAAGTGAGAACTAGCCAGTCGATTCCCAGTTCAGCAGAGTGGCACATAGACATTTACGTATACGCAAAGGTATCCTCTCCCCCCACCCTTCTGCTCCCAATCACAGCCTGAAACTCCTTTTGCCAAGTTGAGGTTGCAGGACCAGTGAAAATCACTTTCTGTGTCTCTTTTGTGTGTGTCTGTGATCTGGACTACTCCCATCTGGAATTATAGGTAAATAAGGAATCTCTGAAAAGCATATTTTTGGGAAACTCCGCTCTCAGTGAAATGATATTTTAATCTAAAATCATCCTGAGAGGATGGTGGTGGTGAACTTGTCCCATATTATCGAACAACTTCTTCCCACGGCTGGCCAGGACCTTTCGTCGCCCCTCTCCTGCTCTCCTCACTGATCCTTTCAGTCTCCACCAGTTTCTTGATGCGATCACCAAGCAAGTCCAAATGTTTATAAGCTCTTTAATTAAAAATACATTCAAAAAGCAGGTAGAGTATTTGATGTCTGGCAATCGAACAACTGGGTTTTTTTCCTCTCAGTGCCTCATTCTCCCCCTTTATTCTCTGGACAGCAATTTTGCAAGAAATCTCCTTTCCACCAGCGTGACTGTTGTTCAGACAGCCTGAAAGATGACAGCAGAGCTGCCCTTTTTAGAGAGAAGGGGAAAATACTGAAGCAGAAGGGTTTGCATTCGCTCTTGGAGTTCAATCCAGCTTGCCTGAAAAAAAAAACAAGAGAGGAGCACAGAAAAAAAAAAGGAGAGAGGAAGGAAAAAAACGCAGCTTCTGTCTCTGGTGCTGACTCTGTCCACGCTCTCACTGTGCAAAGAAAGCAGACACAGCAAATATCCCTATGAGCTCCTCAGAAAGGGATTTTTGCAAACGCTGTAAAAGCGTGTGTTGGTTTTAGCTGCCCTTTCTAACCATGGGCTCACAGCCATTCTGCAAAGGGTGCTGGCATAGCCAAGCAAGCTGTGCACCGCGGGAGTCAAAGGGGGAGAGAGCAGAAAAAAGAAACTAAGACTGAGAAAGCCACATTGGATATGAACGCAAGGACCCACGTCTCATGGGTGGGACAGTTTTCAGGAATTAAGGGAAGATTCCAGAGGTGGGTCCACATCGATCTGCTGTCAGGACCACGCCAATGAAGGCCCCTTTACGTCCTGTGATATGCCAAGGTGAGGAATTCAGAGCACAAGCCTTTGAGCTGCAGCAGCCAGGGATGAATACTTCTCTTGGTTTGGGCTTCGCAGTGTTCCCGAGCCTCTATCCTCTATAAAATGAGGAACGCATCACCCTGAGAACGTAATCTTGAGGGCTTCAAGAGCTCTCTCCCAGACACTGAACAGTATTTAGGACCTCACCTAGGAAGAGGTGAAGGGTGCAGAGCTCCTCAGCTGCACTCTGCGTAGGCAGAGCAGAACCGGTACAAAACCATAGGTCTGTCAACACACAACTATTCCCAGGGCCGGGCCTTCCTGAGCGGCCTTGGAAATGAAAGGAGGTGCACGTCGAAACATGGGGCTCAGCCCTGGAGCCATATCTGCCATAGCTGTGCCAAACCAGAGGCAGACACCACCACAGAGACACAGCAGCTCCCTGGCCTGGCCCTGCTCTCTTCCTACCGCCCCTCCTGACACTCTTCTGACTAGACCTGAGATGCTGAACCTGTGCACCCGGCTTGTGGGTATGAAGAGCTGCCGAGAGAAAGCAGTATCAGCACGATGTGAAGAGTGACATGTCTGAAGACCTGCCTGCTGCCAAGCTGCTGAGTTTAATGCTTGCAGCAGGGAGCTGGCACCACCAGAAGAGCATTCGGCTTTGGACTCGCTAGGTCTGTGCTGGACAGGCTGACCCAGCTCTGGTCGCAGGTCTGGTCACTTGGATGGGTCATCCTGACTTCAGCACATGAGCGCCAGTCCTCAGTGCCTGAACACTGAGTCCCTTGGACACGCTTCAGAGTGGCACCATCTCGTACATAAGAATAGATAACAGAGAAGGGTATACCAGTCCTGCAGAGGGTCGGTGGACTTGACACTAACTCACAGACCTGTGTCCCACACATGGACCATTCCCCTGGTGTCCTCCAGACCAGGACACGAGACCAAACCTCTCGACAGCAGAGGGTCCCCTCTAACACCCAGGGCTGTGATCAGGCCTGACCCGGTAAACTGGGCAATCCCAAGCTTTACCACTGGCGTGTAGTGTCTCATGAACGGGAGCTGCGCTGTTCTCTGAAAGGGCTTGCAATTCCCCTGACAAACTGTCGTTCAGTTCCAGTGCAATAAAGCAGCAATTGCGTATTTAGAAATGATTATTCAAAGCAGTTTTATTAAGGATTAACGAGAGGAGTGTGGGAGTGATAAAAGCACTTGCTGATCTTTGGGCTGGGCTGGGTTTGATAATCATCTAGAATTTGAAGTAACACAGCAAAATCCTTATCATATAAATCTGATGCAAATTTTAATATGACAGCTATCATATGTTTAAATATCAACTGATTATTAAAGACATATTCATTGAAAATTAACCATGTAATAGATTGTTATCTGTGACACTGCTTGTTTACATAAATACACATGTTTTCACAACCAATTGAGAGTCTATTTGAAATGATAGCTTCTTTTATTATTACTACTTTTTCTGTAGTGCTAGATTTGTTTGCTCTCCATTCCTGACATAACAGAGATGTTTTTCATTCCTAAGCTGTGTGTGCTTAGCCAGCACGTAATCATAATAACAATAACAATAATAATGCATTTTATTTTTATGGCACCCACCAGCCAGAGCTCTCCAACTGTTTCATAAACAAGAATACCAAGACTCAGAGAGGACTAAAACATCCATCAGAAAAAAAGCCAAGGAGAGTTCAAAATAAATGCAGCCTATTTAATTAAAGCAAAATAACAATGAGTGCTTAGGATGACAAGTTTTCCAAGTCTCTTCTGAAAGGAAAACAAGACAAGCGCCCTATTTATGTGATCCAGCCAAGAGGCAGTGGGAGATGGGGGAAATTCAAGCTGCACAGGAGGCAGCGTCTACGCATCTGGGTGGGCTGCAGCATGGGTGCACGGCACAGCAGGGCTATTCCCTCAGGCCTTATTGGTTAATAAGTTAACTGGTCAATATTTTCTTGAGCAAAGCCAAGGCTCTGAGAGGCGAAATGCATTGGCTAGATTTGCTCAGGAAGCCAGCAGCCATTAAACTGGTGTGTGATCATGCTTCTTCACTCCCTAATCCTAGCAGTGAGAGTGGTGTAGCTTTCCAAAGAAAAGAGATGGAACCCTATTCTCGTGCCATTGCACACTACATGTATCAGTCACAACGGACGAGTAGACCATCAGACAATCCTCGATGGCCGTCTCTCCTCCCTGCCCCACATCCCCTCCTCACTCCAGTAGCTCTCCCTGTTCCACTCTTTGCCTGTACTGGGAAGAGAAAGAAGATATTGCAAAAAACAGTGGTTCCACTTTGATCCGTGGGTAATTTCCCGGCAGAAGGTCTGTGGGCAAGGTTTGCTGTTCTTGCCAGTTTGAAAAGAATGAAAAGCACCAGGCAGAACGGAGACCTTGCAGAGTCAGTGTGTGAGGATAAGAGGAGTCTGGGGGGTACTTGAATGAGTGGAATGCTGACCTGCGGTAGGGACGTGGTTGTTGTTAATTCTGTTGACTGTAATTATTACTATCCAGGCCTTAGCCCAGCGTTTTCTTTCTTCAGATTGCTTCTGGTGAACTTTGTCAGAAAATGCTCCTGAGAAGGTGTGACTGTGTGGGTTTCTCCCCCAAGACGCTGTTTTGGATCATGGAAGTTGGATCCAGAGGAGCCAAATGGAGCTTCCTGGGGGCTGGGACAGGATGGTAAGATGGCATGACTCCACCAGGCATCTGCTGTTGGCCTGGTTGTGGGCAAGGAACGCGATTTGGACATTGTACACCTTGTGTTTGCAGGTTGGTAAAGGGGGCCTCAGATGACACCAGGACTATAATCCCCACCCCACCACATCCTCGTGTCCACACACTGGTAAGGTCTGGGACTGCTCACATTTTTCTCCAATTACATGCAGAAACCCTTGGCTTCCCTTGAATATGTGATACACACTCAACAGGTAACTTGAAGAGAGGTTTTCATTGTCCATGAGGAAGACTATGGTGTGGCTAAGTATAAAAGTGTTTATGCGTGCGGAATGAGCAGCCATTTAATGGAGGGAAACCAGGCTTTGTAAAAAGCTTTGTCCTTGCAGTGTCACTTCTGCTCTGGCAGAAAAGCTGAAATTGCCCAATTAGGTTCATCAAATGGATTAGTGAGTCTTCTTCACTTGGATGCTTCTACAGCATTGAAATATTCTGGCTTTGATCTTCTTTCCAAGAGCAGGTTATATTGCTCTATTCAGAGAAGTTTTGCAGCCAAGGGACAAAGCTCAGACACAGGACAGCCAGGCTTTTCTTCATCATTAAGTTTTTGGGTTGCATCTTAGTTTGGCAGTGAACGTGTGCACTTAACTACCCTAGAAGAAGAGGAGTGAGACTGCTGAATATCTGGCTGATACCTGTTCAGGTTGGTTCACCAACACCCTGTGTCTCCGTCAAGCCTTAGTCACAAGGTTATCCTGACAACTGTGCCAGAACTGCCACTGGGTTTACCCTGTTTCCTCACTGATGGGGTGGGATCAGCACCAACGAAGATGATTTTTCCATCCTCTCACCTGAGGAAGAGCTTCGAGCAGCCAGCTCAGACTAACACACCTAATAGAGAGCCACCTAACTTAGTGTCCCCTGCTAACCTGCCGCCTCGCTGCTCTTTTCCCTTTTCAAGTTGTTATACAAAATCCATTGCTTGGCAAAAGACCTGATATGACATTTCAAAGCTCCTACCTTTGACATTTTCCATGGGGCAAATCCGATTTCTTGATTTGCTTCTAGCATCTCAGCCAGCTCTGGATCCATGCTGTTGCTTCTCCTCTCACCCTGAGTCCTCGGGTCCTTTCCCTCCCACCACTTCTCTAACAAACAACTGATCTCAACTGAGGTATCTAGGCGTGGCAAACAAGAACTTATTCCGGGCTTGTATTTGTTGAGCATGTGGCATGCACAAGCCTGGCCAGACACAGCTTTAAAGTGAAATTATTGTCAGATCTACAACAGTTCACATAAAAAAATCCTGCATGATAAATTTCCATGTGAATTAGTGGAAACCACTAGAATTATAGAATGGTTTGGGTTGGAAGGGGCCTTAAAGATCATCTAGTTCCAACCCTCCTGCCATTGCCAGAGATTAGCTGGAAGTAGTTCTCTACTTAACTCATCCTCAGTCACCAAGCTAGGGATTGCTAGAAGTCATGGAGAATCCTCCACTCATTTATCCATCCATCCATCCATCCCACGGTTCATTCTCTCTTTCACCTCTCTTTTTATTCACTCATTTCTTTATTCCTCTCCAAAACTAAAGTATTTAAAAGACACCATAGAGTTGTCTCTTCACCAGCCTCAGGGATTCAATTCAGTTGCTTAATCATAGAAATAAAGTATCATCAGATGTGCCCTGAGGTATCTGAGCTTTATAACACCTAGCGAGTGGAAGATGCATGCCCTTGTGGAGTGGCAAACAGAGGCCATACGGGATGTCCCGGAGCATCTCAAATATCACTACAGATGTTTAGGGAACTGAATCAAGTTGTAGATGTCCACTGATTAGCTCTCCATGGAAGGAGCTTAGCACCTCATTCACAGAACTCTCACGAGGTTAATGACTAAATGTGGTGCTGAATCTGCCTGGGGATCTGTGCAGCAGGTGAACTCTGGCTTGCATTTCAAAATCAGTCTGTGATGTTCCTCTGTCTGCACAGGGTGCTGCTGTGACCATCAACATGTTGTATGGCAAGCTCAAGGAGGCTTAGCTTGGAGACAGCCCGGGTAGGAGCTTGTTCCAGACTTGTCCACAGGCACAAAAGACAAATAGAAAAGAAAGAGAAAGAGTTTCCAGGTAACGCTGAAACAATTGCAGCCTTGCCCTTTGAAAAGTGCAAGTGATTAGAAGTTTAACATTGAATCCCACATTAATTGGCTTGGATTAGGACACTGTTCCTTGTCCTCCTCGCATGTGTCACTTCCTTCTTACTCTGCCAGAGGGTGGTGCGAGGAGGGAGCAATCAGCATCAAGAATATGCACCCTTAGTAGAAGGGTCTTAGAGTGACCGGGAGGGGGACCTACCTGGGGAGCAGCAGGACTCACCCCTGGTTGAGCCAGAGAGCAGCCATGAGATTGCTGGCCCAGAGAGACCAAGTATCAAGGGAAAGGGAAAAGAGATAACTGCTGGGAATGGACTTTGACCAGTGTGTGATACAAGAGCTTACAACTATTCTAAGTGTGTGAAATGTAGAGCCGGAATAACAGCCCTGATAGCAGACAGTGCTGCTTGTGAATGTCCTCACCTTGCACAGATCCTTCGCATTTGCCGTGAGGGGATGTAGGAGGTCTGGTCCTGATGGCTGGGCAGCTAAGAATAGCAGGTGCCTGATAGCGCCCTTGGACCTGCATCAGCAAACCACCTTTCCTGTGTGCACATTAGTGACTTTGCCTTTACATCACCCCGCCAAAGCTGTTGAGGACTGGAAAATCAGGGGCTCACCAAGGTCACATTGGCTGTTGACAGAGGAACTGGGAATAAAGTTGTGATAAACTGGCATTTTTAAACACGCACGTACACTTGCATATACATTTGCCTGGGAATAAATACATTGAAACAAGGGAATTAAGAAAATCTCTTTCCTAAAGACCTTCAAATTGTCAGTACTCTGGCACTATGTGGCTCCACTTCTTGTTAATTGAAAGTCTAAAACTAATCCTATAAAGTCTATATTTGGTAAAAAATTTTCCTTAGACCTGGATGAGATATGTTATTTTGGATTTGAACATATTGTAAGGAAGTACTTAAAATATTTTACAGCCAAGTTTTTCCATCATTAAAAACAAACAGGCATTTTGACTGGGAAAAATGGAGACAATCTAAAATAGAATCATAGCAAAATATGGTGATATTAAAAGCACTGGGAGTTTTTTTGGCAAAAACACTTTGACAAGACTCAGATGATTTCACAGGACATTTTGGTGATTTTCTTTCACATTTCACCTCTCTTCAAAAATAGGTGCATTTAAAAAAATTCACCATTTCACCAAGTCTAAACAGATTAGGCCATAGGTCTCCTGAATCCAGCCCTGCATCGTAAATTTAGCTCGTTAATGACAGATGCTGTAGTCTGCAACCCCAAAACACTTGGGTTTTGGAAGGTCATTGCAGTAAAACGACTGAAATCAAGGGAAGGAAAAGTGCAGTTTGCCTGTCAAGAGAAATTGTCCTGACAATGCTACCTCCAAGGCAACTCCCTCACAGAAGAGAAGAGAGGTTCATTGATTATTCACAGAGGTTATGTAAACCATGAATCAGGAGATCGCATTAAGGATTAGTTCCTCCAGCAGCTAGGTTGTGTCCTTGATCACCATGACACAGCCTGCCCTGGACTATTACCATACGAAAGGATAGCAAGCTGGGAGCAGCCACTGTGCAAATGACTTTGACTCCTGCAGGGACACCTCCTAGTGCACCTCTTTGGCTTTGGTTGGATTTCCAGCAGGACAATGTCTCTTCCGTGCATGCACCAAACCGCACCAGGCAACCCTAAGCGGCAGAAGGCAAAGCAATTCATACTCACGTGTAGAGCTAACCATTCATCTGGGAAAGATCTCCTTTGTCCGCCCTTAGAATAAAGTTCCGTGCAGAATACAAGGAGGGATGGCTGCGGGAGGAGGAAAGGGATACTCTGGGCTGATGGTTGCAGCCCAATTTCTTTGAAACAGAGAGAGCTGTGGTGATTTATTCAAGCTGGCAAGGTAGGCAGGGAGTTTTGGCCTGGGGGAGCCTGGGACAATGAGTAAGCTTAAATTTCTGAAGGGTGGAGCTCAGAATTCTTTTTATATTGTGCTAAATTTTAAATAGGAAAGAAACTGATTCATTCTCCCCAGCCTCAAGGAAGATATTCCTCAGGTTAACGTTAGGTGTGTCTACTGGGAACATGGTGTGTCCTGGTTTGACCAAATGCAGTATTCCATCCCACGCACATCATGCTCAGGGTAAAGCTGAGATATCGCAAGGGTCACGCTCTCTCCTTTCATGGCCAGGGGCCTGAGGGCACTAATGAGATTTGAATGACCCTAAGCAGCTTCACCTGGTGCTTCCACCCACACCTGTGGCCCAGGAACATATTTAAGCCCAGCATGGGACTGTCAGTGAAGTCCTGGTGATGTGGTAGGGTGTTGTTCTCCAGCTCTGCCCAGCTCCTTGCTCAAGCATTGGAGGAGGACTCTGCTCAATTCTTCTGCCTTTGATCCTGATCTGTGCATCCCTGTATCCAGTTCCTGCCTGCTGCTGAGTACAGTCTGGGGCTTTCCTGGGGTCTGCCCTGCAGCATCCAGGTGATGCGTTGTCATTGGGGATGGGGGAGCTCGATATAGGTTTTGTAAACATTTGTATATATATTTCATTATTGTTCTTCCTTTTATTATAATACCTTATTATTGTAGTTAGATTAAAGCTATCTTCTCTTTTTCCAACCTGTAAGTCTCTTTCCATTTCCTCTTTCCCCCTTTTGAGGAGGGAGGGAGTTAAAAAAGACCATTTCTCATTAGTTTAATAGTCAGTCCATCTTTAAACCATGACGTGGTGTAATAGAAGCCAGTAGACACGTGGGGGATGCACACATGCATCCCTCCAGAGAGGAAGGCTCTCCACGAGACCTGAGGACCACAGGGAGGTCCTAGCCAGGACCCCTCTGCCCCCACCACAAAATCAGAGGATGCCCCTACCTTGAAGTACTTGCAGTCCAATTGGAGGAAGATGATGGGGGAAAGCAGCACTGTTGTCCCAAGCGTTGGTGCACAAGGCAAAACGTAAGCAGCAGTCAGATGCCAGATCGGTCTCCAAGCAGGCTCTTTTCTCCAGTGCTGTGGCCATCTGCTCCCCTGAGCCAAAACCTGCCGCTGACCTGTCACTGTGTTTATCCCGCCTGTGCCACTTGAAGCACAAGGAGATCCCTGAAAGGGGAAAGTGGAAAGTGTTGTTGTAGCCAGCCCCAGTTCACACCCTGCCTTGAAGGGAAAACACATTGTACATGTGCCAGACAAGCTTCCTCCCTTCCTAGGGCTGGCTGCGTTGGCAACACAAACAACAGCAACCAGACAGAAACCAAGAGTTTAAACAATGATTGTGGCTCTGTGGTGGATGGAAGGATGTTAGAGCTCTTCATGAAGAGACACATTTTTCCCTGAAACTTCTGCTCCCCATCCCTTTTTTAGAGAAAAATGACATTTTGCAAGAACCTTATAGTTACCCGCTTTGACAGCTTCTCTTGCACAGACAAGAGTGCTCCAAAATCGTCCTTCCAGCTGCCCAGGGAGCAGGTTCACCTGGTAGCTGGCCCAACAGCAAGGCCATTCTCTCTTCTACTCTCTGAAGTCTTATTCAGGCTGGTAGCAGCAGGCAGTGCGCTGATCTCTCAGTATTGTACCACAATGTGAAGAGGTAATCCTGTCTTGCCCATGGGTCTGGTCCCCGGAAGAACAGGGCTTTGGCTTTGGGTCTGTTCTTGAATAAGTCATTTTGCCTCTCTTTCCATTTCTTTAAAGATCAGGACAGCCTCCCTAAATACCACTGTGGTGGCTAACAGCATGGCGCCCTGATCTCAGCCTCTTGCTGCTGTGGCAATAGAAATAAGAGCAATGTCTTTGGTTTCCAAAACCTTCCCACCATTAGCTGAAAACAGGACACACTGCCACACCAATTGTGGTTCCATCAAAGAGGAGATTGCAGAGGAGAGCTATTCAGTCATCATATTTGTGAGTCCCTAAAGCTGTTATCAATTTTCAAGCACAGCTCATACATACCAGAGACATCATGGCAGCAAAGACACCGAAAAAACTCGTCATAGACTCAACAAGTGCCTGGGCATTTGGCTATATGAGTCATCCTCGTACAGAAAGAGATCTTAGGCATGCAGTAATACAAACCAAATGCTACATCTTCCAGAAGTGGAACCAAACTACATCTTCGAGTTTGGTATGGAGTCATGTGCATGGTAACAAGGGATTATTATTTCAGGGAGGTGGTGGTAGGGAAGGAAAGAGGATGCTGGGGCTTGCTTGACAGCCACTGGTCCCATATGGAGGTGTCTACTCTGTGTCTACTCTCTCTCTGTGCTTGCTCGCCTAGAAAATGAAGGGCTGAGTCCAGCTAGTGAACTATCTGCCTCATGTGCCTGCTCTAGGAAAGAAAGAACACCCCTCTGGTGGAGATTTTCCAGATCAAAGAGCGAATGTGGATCCTGTCTCTGCTATCAGCAGCAATTTTTACGTGATGGTAGAAGTCAGCAAGTGGACACCTTCAAAATCCTTCATTGAAGAAGATTTGTAGCAAGTTGTGGCAGAGCTGACCCAACAAATGAATATCTCATGTGTGGAAGATCACAAGTGGAAAGGACCTCAAGGCCCAGCCTAGAACAGCTCAGGAAAGGTGAGCAAGATCTTCACGGGGGTTAGATCTGGAGCTGTGTAGGTGGCTGAAGATATGCCTTCTGTTCTGTACGAGTCACACTGTGAAAAACATCTGCATCCATTATAGGCAGCCACATACCTTTTCCTGTTTGTTCTGCATGGAATTGCCATGCCTGGGCTATGTGAATGTTTCCCAGATACGTCCCCCAAAAAGCAGCTCAATTTAAGAACGAACAGCACTGGCAGTCTGCAGGAAGAAGCCCAAAGCCCATAGAGACTCTTTTCCTCCGTGTGCTCCAATACAGGGAGCTGCTTTGGACTCTGGACAGCCTGCCTGAAAGAGTGCTGCCCTGTCCCCATCCCCCATAACCCCCTGTTTGAAATAACTCATTCTCACCTCTGCTTCATTTCTGGCATCTGAAGTATGCCTGGCTCCCAGTGCTCTTCTCTGCCTTCCCAGGGACAGCAAAGGATACAAAGGGTGTGATCTCAACGTTTCCCGTCGAGCTCAGACCGATAGCGGAGAGATTAGAGGTGGAAAGAACACCTATGAGGTCATCTCTGACATCCCTGAGGAGCAATCTGGGATTGTTCCTTTGCATTTTATTATCTGGTGCTCTGTCCAGCTCAGCAGTAACATGACTCAAACCATGATCTTCCCAGAGCTTCCCTGGGGGAGGCCAGTCGCAACCTTGTGTTTCTTACTGTCAGGAAACATTTCCTGATATTCAGCCTGAATTTTCCTTTCCTTAAATTCATTCTATTTACACCTATTCTCAGGCAGACCTCACCCTCGACAGCCTCTCCTCCTCCTCAGAGCTCAGACCCTTTTTGGATTTTGTTGTTCTGAATGCACTTTGGGAATCTAGTTTTGCTGCAGGGTAGCCCTTATTTCAATATGCGAGAGCCTCAGGCTCATCAGCACACTTCTCATTACAGCCCTGTGAAGAAAAGCATGCTTCCTTAAGGTCCCCATCCTCCAGGATAGTCGGGTACCCAAAAAACGAAGTTATTTTGATGTCTATAAATGACCGCTAATGCCCCTAAGTATCCTGGTTTTGATGGGAGAGCTGAGCTCAAATAATCTAGAAACACCTGGCTGAGAGCAATCCCTATAACTGGGATCTCCCATTAAATGTTTGAACCTGTCTCGCTGCTACAAATAGGTCTCTTGGGTTTTGCTGTGGATGTGGCTTACTCATCGCTCTTGGTTGTCTCGGTAGAAGTTGGAGGTCAGCTGCCCCTTTTCT
Source organism: Steatornis caripensis (assembly GCA_013398225.1). Taxonomy (NCBI): domain Eukaryota; kingdom Metazoa; phylum Chordata; class Aves; order Caprimulgiformes; family Steatornithidae; genus Steatornis; species Steatornis caripensis. Next base: position 193,620 of record VZSC01017240.1, read on the forward strand.
TCCTCCATGCCGTAACAATGAAGAAGAAAAGGACTCAAGGGCAGGCTGCTTGTGTATCCAACTCGTGACCAAATGAATGACCCAACTTTGCTGGCCTGCTTTGCTGACTGAGCACAGACATTAATTGTCCTGATGTTTTTTCCTAAGTGCATGGCTCTGCGTATGCTGTTCTTCTAACACATGTGGTGTTCTGCCTTTGCTGCTTGTGCATAACAAGTTGTACAAGGAACACATGAACTAGATAGCTTTTGCTGAAATCAAAACTGGGTAGCAGGGAACAGAAGAAACAGAGCTGAGAACTCCACTCTATAAGTTATTTGCTTTAGAGCTGAGCTGCCAAAACTGGGAGCCATTTGGAAATTGCTGGTCTCTGAAGGCTGGCAGGCAGAGACAGCTTTAGCAATAAGCAAGCGAGACAGGTGCTTCAGTAAGCAGCAGGGCCAGGAATATGAGCAAATTATAGAGGATGCTCTTGGTGTTAAATGACAGCTGGTCCTATGCTGAGAACTGCATATAGCGGTCGTGAGGCAACATCGTCTTTCCATGCGCAGGAGCAAAAGATTTCCCATCCCAGAGGAATCCCCAGATAGGATTGTTCAAAATGCTTCAGTTAATGGGAGCAGCATGAAGAGGCTGAAGTGACTCAGTGCTTGCTGGGCAGAGAACCTCGTTATTTCTTGGTTGCCCAACACACAGTACTGTGGGCGCTTGGTCTGCACTTGGGGCTCCCACATACAAGGGCAATAATAATCAGTAATACTGAGAAAAGGAAATACTGTCTTGGATCGACTCCAGAGACAGAAATGATAATAATTCCCTGGTGGGAGCAAAGCCTGAGCAGCCCACAGCTATGGTGATTCAGAGATGTTATCCAGGAAAGTCTGTGTGTATGCCTGCAGACCTTCTTCATCAGCTCCCTGGAAGTTGCTTCTAGGGAAACATAAAAGAGCAATTATATGTTTTTCCATAGCTGGACAGTGGTTAGGATGCAGAAGTTGATGCTATTCTGCGTTATCTTTATGTTTCCGGCAATTAAACAGCCTTCCTTCACATATATGATTGCAAAGTCAGCATGCCGTGAAAGACTCCGACTGGCACAGGCCAAGCGTTCCTTGGGCAAACAATGTCCAGCCAAGCTCTCCTGATTAGTCCTGATTACTCTAGGGATGCTGACACAATGCCATGTTAGGAACAGTTGCTTTGTTTTTGGGGAAATGCATGGGCAGCCGTACTAACATGCTTGTAAGGTGGACAAGCTCACGGGGGATGCTGGGGTTAGCAGCTTGCTCTGGGCACTTTCAATGCACTGTGTGCTCTCAGCAAGAAAACAGACTCAGTCTGGCGTAATGGGCATGCAAGACAGCAAGGAAGACAGGCTTGCAAGAAATCTAGGAGGTCACCTGCAACATGTTCTTGAATCAAGACAAGACCAGCTATGGCCTCATTAACAGATTTTAACCTAATCTTTTGGTAAAGGCCTCCACAAATATCTTCAAAACCCCTCCTTTGTGTAGGTCTGCTTTGCTGTCCTGTCTATTAGGGAGTAATACTTGCCAGCTTATTTAACTCTTGCTACAACTGAAACCCAGGACTTCTTGTCTCATACTTGCGGATTTGGAAAGCGAGTGATTCCTTTCCCCTCTGTAACAGCATTTTGTGAGACAGTTCCCATCATATCGCCTCCCCATCCATGTTTTCTTAAGGTAAAAAATCCTGTTCTCTCGGTCCTCTTCCACAGACCATCGTTTCTAGACCTCTGATTCTGCTTGCTTCCTTCTGGCTGGTCTCCAGTTGGTCCATGGCTTTCCTACAGTGCAGCACCCAAACCTAGACAAGGATATCATTTCCAGTGCAGAACGGAACATGATTGTGGTATTGTCTTCAGACTGTCTTACTGACTTACAGACAGAGTGTGGAGTTTGCGTGCTTTAACATTACAACATTGTTGACTCAAGTTCAGCTTATGACCCTCGCCGTTTCCCTAGATTCCCTTCTGCAGCACTGCTGCCAAGCAAGACCTCCCCCTCTCTCTGTATGTGGAAAACTGATTATTCACGTTCTTGTCCCAATCCAATTTAATCTTTTTTTTTTCCTGTCAAAGATTTTTTTCTTGAGTTTGTCGAACTCATTTTGAATTCTAATGGTGATCTCCAATCTACTTGCAGGCTAGCCTAGCTTGATTTAGTAAGTATAGTCTATATGTGAATGAACATCATCCTGGTCACTAATGAAAATATTGAATAGCTTCAAGCCTAGGACAGAGCCTTGCACAGTGCTGCTCAGCACATCTTTCTGACAGGACTGTGACCCAGGGCTAGCTGCCTTCCAAGGACACTTTTAAATAGTTCTGCTTGAAACCTGCTATCTCAGAGCTACGCCATATGGACCATTGTCTGCACTCTGTTTACAAGCATGTCATGTGCAACAGTGCAAAACACCGTACTAAAGCAGAGGTGTGAAATTTCTTGTGTACTGCGCCCAGTAGTATATCAAGAGAAATCAGACTTGACTGAGACAGCCTGCTCTCGACAGATCTGTCTTGGCTGGCAGTCAGTGTCTTGTTCTCTTCTGTGCTCACAAATAGTTTCTTTCCTTGCCCTGTCCAAGATGTTTTTGAGGAAGTAAAGTTGATGGAGCCCTGACAACTGTTCATTGATATATGATGCGTAGCTAGACGTCATCTTTGGCATTCCCAGCGTGCTACCTGAGATGACACAGAAAATGATGCAACTGCAAAGAAATCAGGGGAGGAAGCAGAATGAAAATAAAAAAAAGAAGGTGCCTCTTTTTTTCAAAAACAAAGGTGGAGGTGAAGGAGGAGGAAGCAATTACTCCACAAATACTAAAATCAGTCTTCTTGAGCAGCTGAACAAACAGAAACTGGTTTTCTAAGGATTTGTGTCTTTTACTTGATTAACTTTTTGATAGAGTTATTGTAAAATGCTCTGTTGTTTGTGCATAGGTCTGTAACATTTCCCTCCTCTCTGTTCTGGTCTTCATTCTGCAGGGTATTTAGCTAACACCATATTGAATATCAAATATGACAGCGTTGACATCCACAGCAACTTTGCGATTGTATGAACACATTTGCCAATGTATGAACAAATGAGACAAATTTATGACTGATGATCTTAATTTCTGGCCATTTATTTCTGTGAAATTTCTAGGGTATTAGTTGTCTTTGGTATCTCTTCCCATAGATAGAGTGACATTTACATCCAGCGTAGACTCCTAACAAAACCCAGTGTAACCGGAGACTATGAATTGCACAAACCTGATTTTCATCAACCTCAATGATAGGATCAGATCTCACATATCTTTCTTTACACTTCCTGAACACCGGCTGAGGTCTATCAGACCTTCACAACAGCACCTGGTTAGCAACTTTGCTGGAAAATTTGGAGCCTGATTTATAAATGGAGCAAACTCACAGCGGCAGGATGCTGAGAGTCCTTTGCCTCTGAGTGAGTGCTCCACTGAGACGTCGCAGAGCACAGCACTTTGCAGGACCAAGCCTTTGCTGATCCTGACACTGATTTTTCCACCCCATGGCTGCAGTTCAAGGATGCCTAGCAAGGCCAGGCATTCAAATGTGAAAATGATTAGACTTCTGTGGTTAATTTCTGTGTTGTGATTGCCATGCACACCCTGAATACTCTGGGCTAATGTTTTTATTTAATCATGACTTTCTTGGCTTTGAATGCTCTTGGAGTACTGGAGCTACAAAAACATTTTGATATCCTTAGATTTACCCAAACAGTTTGGCTTTGCCCTGACTTTCAGGCAGCACAACAGGCGACTTGACTCTAAGTGAAAGCAATTAAGCAGGCATTTTAAAAAAATGTATAAGTGAACTTTACACTTATCCTGTCCTCTGGGGTCCTCTGATGTAATATAAGCTGCTCGGGGATTTTTGGCTGCTGTTTGCATGCATTGCTACTGGCTGCAAACCCTCAGATGGAAATGAAGCACCTGGGTCTAAGTCTTTTCATTCGAGTTTCCAAATGTCATCATCTCAGTATCTCTGACTTGCCACAGCCTGAAGACAATTGTGTCATCAGATTGCCACAAATGCCTCCTGATTGTCTCCCTGCTTGCTTCAGAGCAGGCTTCTGAAGGTAAGCTCTAACACTTAAAGACACGTGGTGGCAATCTGCCGTTCACAGATCCTCCTAGACTTCACCATGTGAGAACGTGGTTATAAAGAAAAATGAGTCAAAACTGGGTTTCTTTGGTCTAGTTTTCAGGATAGTGTTTGAAGGATGTTTTGATGTGGATTACAGTAACAAGCCAGGCTTAACAAATCTGAGGAAACCTGGTGGTTGGCTTTGGAAAGTTCCCAGCAACTAAGTTCCAGATAACATTCTTCCATATTCATGGAATTTGTGCTCCCTTGTTTGTTACCATGAAAAAAAAAATATAAAAAAATCAAGAATTACTCACATTGTCCATCAAGTTTCCTGAATTTCTCTTAGAATTTCCAGGAAACTAAGCAACTCAAATGGCTGAGTAACATCACACAACTTTCCGTGCCTCAGGGTACAAGTTCACTTGGGGTTTCATGGAAGCCATGTGACTTGTTTCAAAGAACTCTTGAAAGAGAAGGTCTCTGTCAACAAATAAACTTGTTGCCCTGGCCAACACTGGGATTTTTGTTTTTTAAGGCTTGATTGGAGGAAGGGTACGTGAGGGACGAGGAGCGACTACTTCCAGATTCATTTACAGTGGCTCAGGGATTTTGAGTGAAAAGATGTTAGTTCGGTGCATGCTTAGCATCAGTGGGCTGGGGCAAGTAGAGATGCTTAAATCCATACAGAGATGCAGGAGCCTCTGTCGAATGGGTGAGTAACAGTGATCCTCAGATCGCCTGCCCACAGGTGCCCAAACTCCATAGGCCTCCTTTGCTCGTGTGAAAAACACAGAGCAATTCTGAATTCTCCTTCTGAGGAATGCCTAGAAGTCTTTGGAGGTACCTCTGCCTTGACATGGCTGTATACGCTGAACATTATCTCCTTCCTATACCCTGCTAGCTAGGATACTGTCTTGCTTCTTGCTAACTGCTTTATGAAAGGCAAGTGAGAGCATGATCAGAAAATTTGGACACATCATTCAAGGCAGGAAAGTTACTGGAAGTTGCATCTGTCTTTCTCCCTAGAAATTATTTTGAAACCGTAACAGAAATCTTTTTTTTTTTTTTTTTTTTTAGTGGCAATATGGTATCAATTCTCATCCAGGACAGACCTTAATGCCCAAAAATGTGTTGTTTTGCAGGAGCACTGTGGCATTCTGTGGATGAGTCCAGAAGAGATTTCAACTCTTTGGATCTGCACATGAGGGATATTAGTAGTTTGCGGAGAACAAGAGTCTAAAGCACTTTTTGGGAGCTATTGGAAAGGAAGTTAGAATATGGGACTTAATAACAAAAGCTGTTTGTTTCATGTGGCTAAATAATTTTAAAATGAGTGGCAGCTGCTAAGCTTTATCTCATGTCACTGTAACAATCAAAGCCAGTAAATCATCATTCCTCAAGAGATAACAGCAACATGTGAAGATGAAGTTTTACGACCCTCCTCTATGCTGATTTTTTGGGAGTCCCAATGGTCTTGCAAGAAGAACGGGAGAAGACTTTCTGACAATCCTGTGTGTACTTGGGAAATGGGAATGGCGAGGACTGAGTCCCACGCCTGCAAGAAGTGGGACGTTGGCTTCCCATGTCCTAACCAGGTGGCTGTTATGTCAAATGGGAGAGGAGGAAGATGCTGTAAGTGATCCTGCTTTGTTCTTGGCGTACGAAGTGTAGGCATTTATTTTCAGGAGAGAAAGATAACCTAAGGATCACAATGTGAAGGAGATTTCTCCTTTCTCTACGACACAAAGAGTTTTAGGATGTGTTCCTGTCCTCGGTGTGTTTTTAGGCCAGTGCTGCATGGATTCTTTGTCACTAAGTTGGCTTGGGGGATCTCTTTTTGAATCATCTCATTCTCCCTGCTGGTTGCACTGAGACTTTAAGGGCCAGAACCCCAGTTCTGGAGTCCACTCTGGGGACCAGGTACTTAAAGTGAAACCATTTGGTACATAAACCCGTTGGATTCTGATGGGTCACACTCCTTAGTCATGGATGATACACAAGCACAAATAGACATGGGGATAAACGTTAGAGAAGACAACTGGTTGCTGTCATCATATCTCTTTCCCTAAGCATCCATTGATGGGGGAGATGGCTGTAGATGGACTTTTCACCTGTTTTGTGGCAGCAGTTGCGATGGAAGAGTTTGGCAAAAGTGGCACCAGGAGAAGCATTGAGGACTCAGTGGTGAAGTTTGCACTTGTCAAGGACTGCTCTGTATCTATGGCCAGTGTAAGAACCAGAGAAATCTTTGTAGAGAAAGGGCATGCCAGACTTTTAAATGAACCAGGCATCTTGGGAAGCTTAGCGGTGCGTTGGCAACTAAAGTTCTCAATCAACAAAATTATATTAATAGTTGCATCCCATGCAAGGATATTCTGGATCTTACTTAACATCTCATCATTTAGATACCTTGCTCAAGGTTATTTAGGACTTTCACAGAAAAAAAATCCACTTAGTGTGTTTGTGTATTTGTTTGCAATACAAGCCAGTAGTTTAATTTTTGTTTGCATCACAAACTCTTTTTGGGGAAGAAAAAATATTGCTCATCTGCAAAGTGTGTTGTCCTTTACCCATCCAGCCTTTGACTTGGAGTGTGTCCTATCTGCCTGCAATCCCCAGATTCAAACGTGAAAACAGAACTGCTTTCAGTTACTAGCATTTATGTCTTTTGCCTAGGTTAGTGGGTTACACAACACTAATGCTGAGGGTCTTGAATTTGTCCTTGCTGACAACATATGATTAAACTGGCAGAATGGATGGTAGCATCTGCTGCCAAGACCTCTTCCAAATCCACGAACCTGGCTGCCGTTACGAGACCCTCCCCTCCTGTATATTGTTGACTTCTTTGTACAGTTCAACAAAACATGACTCATGAGGGAAAAATCACTACTTATCCCCAAGAGACTCCTTTTCAGGCTGACAGTTTGTCTCACCATTGAGAAACATTTCCTGATAGTTCCACTGAAAGTTTCCTCTGCTTCATTTCAGCTCGTTCCTCCTAGATAAAAATCTTACATTTATATATAGTGTTGGAGCATTAAAATCCCACCTGACCATCACGGTGAGTGCCTCTGAATAGTATTGAGATCCTGTAGAAAGACCGCCTCCCTTCCTGCTGTATCAGAGGAAAGTTTAAGACTCTAAGGTCCTCAGTACTCCTTCTAAAAAGCAAGAAAATAAATCCTTCAAAAAATGAATGTACTTATGCCTTGCCTGCTGCTGGAGTGAAGCAGCTGTGCTCTACTAACACTGTGCAGGAATCTAGACCAAGAAATAGAATAAAAGTATCTATATCCTACAGGAATTACTGGTTGGAAGTGAGGTAAAACGTAACATCGATCCAAGGAAAAACACCATGTTGAAGAAGGCCACTTCCCGTCACTAGCAAGGTATTTCACAGCATTGTCGGTACTTTAGCCTGGCATTATATACAGGCTTTTTATTCCAGTGCAGCCTCTCTATTCTACTAACAAAGAAGATGAAGTTAGATGGAAGTTAACTAAGTTGCCAACCTTACGTAGAAGGCACACACTGGAGTCAAGGAAAGGAGGTATAAAGGGTGAAGACTGCAGACCTGTGTGCTCTGTAGAGTGCATGAGGCTGCACCGAGGTGTTTAAGGTGTATTGTGGGTCATTCCCAGCTCTGCAGAGGCCATGATCAAATTCATTTTTATGTTCCTCATTGTTTAGACAATGCTTGTCTGGGAGTACTTTCCTGCGAAGTCCCATGAACACCTCCTTCACCCCACCTGGCCTGTTAGGGTCAGAATCAGGAACAGCACTATCCAACGTTTCCATGCAGTAGAAGGAGTGATGCTTTGGGATGCTAGTTAGTCATACGATGGCAACTCTCCTCCCATGCAGGGCAGAGATTGTCCTGTCAGCATTCAGTACCTGTGCATAAGCAGAAACCCAGTCATGGTGTCCCACCTGGCCACTAAGGAGGGCTGAAAGAACCCATGCTGTGTGTGACTTAATGCTTCGAATTACATCACTTTGCTGTAAATGACTGCATCTCCACTTGCTCTGCCCTCCTGTGTGCTCCCAGCCATCATGTGGACCAGGAATACACTCTCTGTCTTTTAAATATTATTCTTATAAGCCCATTCCTCTGAATAATCAGTCTTCAATGGTTCCTTTTATTTGTTTTCACAACAATTTCTCATATTCCTTCTGATGTTGATTATGGATGCATTTCTTTGATACCTCATGTTCCTTCAGTTGGAATGACCTTTGTTTCTTTCACACTCCATAGACAGTGAAACAAGAATAAATACGTGTTATAATTCTGCACCCTTCAAGCCATCACCTCTCCCCTGCCTTGCAAGATCAGCTAAGCAAGCTCAAGAGCATAAAATGTGTCTTGTTGGATGTAGAAAGAGGGAGAAGATGGATTTGGTTTGGGCGTTTTTTTCATCCTGTCTTCTCCTTGGCTTCTGAAGAAAAGTCACTCAAAAGACTGTTCTACAGAACCCGAATACACCCTGGATTAAGCTGAAGTGCAAATTTTCATTTTGCTTCAATGAAGCAAAACAAAACTGTCTGATTCAGAAAAGTCAAAACATTATATTTTTCTCTGAAGTATTTCAGAGCCAGTGTATTTCCTCTCTTTTCCACGAAAAAGTTAAATATTTGCATATGGAGGATATTTCTGTGTAATCTCACATACGGAGGGAGCAAAAGTTTAAATTTCATCATAACAGAACTTCTTACAGGGCAGGAGTTCCCAATTCTGTCCTTGGTTGAAACAAAACTTACTATTTCCTCAATAATTAATCACCTTTCTTTCAGACAAGGCAACCTGGTGCTATAAAGGTGGAATGACTTACCTGAGGTTCTCAAGATTGGATCTGCTTTCTGGCAATGCCAGGTATCTTGGGGCTTTGGTACACAAACAAAGTCTTTAGCAACGCATACAATTCAAATACATCAATAACACCTGAAAGTGGTAAGAGAAGCCCAGAACATGTAATTGCACTCGTCTTCTCAAGCCTCTACCCTAAAGTGATGCAGAGCTTCGTGATCCACCTCTCCCTGCTTATTGTGCATGTAAAGGCCTTTGGACCCCCAATCCAACAGCAAATGGCATGTCAGCAGGACCAGAATTTTATTAATGGGCCAAGAGTGGGACAGGGCTTTCAAAACTAGATTCTTATGCACATTATCTTGAATATACATTTAGACAAGACTGACCAGTCTTTTCGATGCTATGGGTTGGGGTCATCAATTTGAAGTCACTTGCTTGGGTCATAGCAGTTGCCAGCAAATTAACGTTCTGTCCTGCCTCACAAGAAGGCCTACTAATTGTCTGTATACTCTTCTTTCAAATGGGATCAGTGGTGGCTCATGGACTGTAATATCTGGCCACATGCTGGCAAAATAGGAGGCGCTCAGCAGCTGTCAGATTCAGTTTTTTAATTTGCTGTCAGCAGTGCCCTTCTCTCCCTCCTCAGCTCAGTCCTGGACAAAATCTCCCTCCTCAGCTCAGTCCGGGACAAAAGCCAGCGGAGAAGAGGGTGGTGCATTGAATGGAAGCATTGTCAACTTGATGCTTTCAAGATCAAGAAGGAAGCGTGAATAAACCTGACGGAGGCTCACAGACATGAGCATTCAAGATAACGTAGCAGAGACATGGGAGTTTACAACAACATAGCAGAAGCAGCAGTACAAAGTGACAGTGGCTAATTTCATCCTATGGTTTTCTAAATAAGTTTTGATGGTGTTAGATTCTTCTCCTTGTGAGTTACTACATCTCATGTTGTGTCTACATGTTTTGGGCTCCTATTCTCTAACCAGTGGCCGATTTGGAACATTTTAGACTCTGGCTCCATGCCCGGGATAAATAGAAACCATGACACGAGAATACAGCTGAGCCCCAGTGGAGTTGTCCTCCAAACAAGAGCAAACCATGACTTCATCTTGCATCTGTTGCCTTCTGTTTGACAGCAACTCAGGTAGTCGCCTCCTGCAAGTGCACGTCTTGCTTAAACCAGAAAAGACTGTAAATTTACTCCCTGAGTTCCTACTGAGTCTTGGAGGAGTTTCATACCAGAGGTTATGAACATTTGACTAGAAAAGAGTCCCTTCCTCCAGGCCAAAGTTATATCTCCTCCTCTGGCCTACACATAATATTCTGAATTTTCAGACTTGCATGATCATTTGTTATTTAGAAATCAAAGAAACTTTTGCATTGGAAGGCACCACCGGAGGTCGTCCAGTCCATTCTGCTCAGAGCTGAACCAGCTTCAAAGTTAAAGCTGAAAACCTCAATCTATTTTGACCCACCATTTTTAAAAACTCTACTTCCTTGGCAATGATGAATTCAAAAGAGGTTTGTCTAAACTGAACTATGAGCTACTGCTGTGCTCCCCATGGTTGCTTTAGACTTAACAAAATCTGTAAGTATTTTATCTCTTGTCTGGTGGGACAGTTCAGAAAATGCCATGCATTTCACATTTCCCTCCCCTCCTGAAATATTCCCCCACCTCCCCTCAGCGTATTAATTCAAAACCACATTTTACTTAAAACAATATAAATCAGTATTTTCTTTATTTTCTTCTTCTTTTTTTTTTCTTTGTACAAAAACCAAATAGCCAACCAAACATTTTACTCTAGGTCAAATACTGGAGCAATTGGCTTCAGTTTTGAATTTCTTTCAGGAAAAAATCTGGGAAATTTAAAACAAAACAAACTTTTGAAAGTCCATAATTCATCACCAAAGCTTTCAAAGAAGTATTTTCAGCTAGATTAAAAAAAACAGTACAAAAAGACAGAAATATGCTGCATTTAATTAATTTTTCTTCTGATACTTTATATTATATGTACAGCTATATCAGTTGGGATCTTCTAACCCACATATCAGGCATGACTGTTAAAGGTTCTAGCTTCAAAAATCTTATTTCCTTCTGCTCCTCCATCTCACTTCTTAATTTTGAGGCTATCTGTTGAAACAGACGTGGTATTCTGTTGCCATCATCATTGAGTCCATATTGGCTCCTTTTCTAACAACCAAAAAAATGTAGGCTTGGCTTCGTTTCACCTCATTTCATCCCATATAACCATGGGCAGTTAGTGGAGGGTCTGACATAAGGAGCCTCACTGACCTCATCCGCTTTGTGACTTGATGGAGAGACATCTACAAAAGGCGACTGGAAGCTATGTAAAGTCTGGATTGCCTTTTGTACGCTTCTCTCCTTCTCCGCTGAGAAGAAATGGTGTCTGAATTAAGATCTACACTAGATACCTTGTTAAGTGTAACTGGACTTAAAGACAAATGAACCTGGTTTAAATTCAGAGGCTTTTCTTTATGTTAAATTATCTACTTCATATCCTCACTTGTGTTTTTTTGTCCTTCTCATTTGTCGCCAGGCTGTTTCGGTTTCAACTCATTTATTGATCCTTTTAGCCAAGTAGTTTAATTTGTCTTTTTAAACTGCTTACACCACATCCCAGTGATAGTTCTCAGAGTTCATTGATGAACCACAGGAAATTCATCTCAAAGCAGATCACAACACATTCTCCATATAAGAATCCCCTTTAGTCCAAACATGGGAAATTGGGAGAGTGCAGCATGGTGGGACGTGTGTGTCTGCACACGATGCTGGAATTACTTTAACTGGAGTTTGACCTATCTAGTGACATGGCTATGATTCCTCGAGACCTGTCTTGAAAGATACAATGATACTTCCCGACAATGAAATGAAGTCAGGAAATAGAAGAGATAAATACATTCAGCACAATTCCAGAGGAGATGAACTGCCTGGGCTGCATCCCAGGCTGTACCAGTTTTGTTTATGTTGCCTTTATGCACTTGGAGACCACTGCCATAGTCTGGCACCTTGACAGTCCCTACCTCTGTCTCAGGGGGTCAAGACACAGATGAAATGCTGAGGCTGTGCTTGACACCTTCTAAAAGGCTCTATGACAAAATATACACTGCTTTTTGTACATGTCAGTTAAGAGTCACAACGATAAACGTGAAAATTGTAGCATGTGGTCTGAACAAGACCAACTGCTATTTGTTCATTCTGATATGAAAGGATATCCCCCAATATCACAGTCATTATGCATGACTTAGACCCTGCAAATCTGATTTTGACATAGTGGTCCGTGTCTTTAGAGTATCAAACCAGTGCATTATAATTCTTGCATAGCATCCCTTGGCTTCAACTGGCCAACTCTAAACGTGTGTGAAATGCACTTCCAATACTTCTTCAGGACACAGCTGGATATTGTAATGTTCTCAGATGTTTGTTGCTCCAGTCAAGTCCTCAGTGCTACTCAGTGCTGCTATCCCTGGCCTGCTCTGTGTATTTGCGTGGTGCTGAGCCGCACTGTCAGATGGCTGTTTTGCTCACCAGTCTCCCTCCTCACCTGTTCCTCTGCATGCAGCTGGGACCCATTACCAATGCACTTGGTTGGAGGCCAGGAGCCTGTTCAGTACAAAGCTAGACTCCTGGGCACACTGGATCCCAAGTGGGAGTTTTATTTGAAAAGCTCACGGCACTTCTGTGTTATTAGAAGCATTTTCCTGGCAGGGTGCCCTTTATTCTTTATCCTCTAGTGCTACCGAGGAGACGAGCTGTTAGTATACTAGCAACAACTAACACCTAGTCTTTTTCCCCACTGGGTCTCAAAACTGTTTCCAGATGATTTCATCATTCCTGGTTTACAGTTTGAGAAACTGAGGCATGGAAAAGGGAGGGACTTATCAAAGGTCCAACAGTCCTCCTTGTCCTTCTATGCACTGTCCTCCCCCCTAGATGTATTAATCTCCCTTCTTCACAACTGTAACTCTCTTCAGTATCTAGGTAGACCTCATTACTATGGAAGAAGATGAAAGAGAGGCCCAGAGGTTAATCATTGTGTTCTTGTTAAATTGTGTGAGCTGCTTCTGCTCCAATAAATTTACTGGGGCATGACTAAGACAAAGCCTGACCCACTAGGGCTTTCTCTTCCCTGCTTTCTAGATAACTGTAGTATCTAAGAGATATGTACAGGCTTCTTGTTGTAGTATTTAAGACAGATTTGGGGATCTTCTATGACAAATGGGTCAGAAGAAGACATTGGCAATTCAAGGGTTATTCTGATAGGGCTTTAGCTCTCTCTCAAGTCAACAGCGAAGAATTGGGTTGCATCAAGATTACTTTCTGTAGGCTATGGATTCATCCTGCCTCACTCAATCCTTGCCTGCAATGCTTAAAATAGTGCTTAGTTCTCCCAGACTCTCCTGATGGGCAGAACAAGAACTAGGAACCTCCAGAGAACAATTTTGATATTAGAAGACAGGGAGAACCCTGGGCCACCACAAAGCTGTTTTAGAGCCTTATCCACTGTCTTACACTTTTGCTAGAAAAAAAGGCAGCCTTGATATTTAGCTTCAGTCCAGCACAGGCCTGCTTTAATCCCAGCACGCTATCATTTTCTGTTTCACCTGTGGAGAAATTCTAAGAGGTTACTCAAACCTTTAACATGCCGTGAAAGGAGCCTGGGGACACTTTTTTCCCTGTGTACAGACTCTGCTGTCGCCCTTCCTCATGGCTGGATTGCATCCTGTCTGGCAGCTGTGGTGGAAGAAGGGCACAGGAGGCAGAGCTTGTTCTCCTGGGTCCAGGAAAGCAGTGAGCAGAGTGTAGGAACATGAACACTGTGTGTGGCCTCCGGTGTCCTATTCTCCAGGAAGACTGTGGCACAGCAAGGGACTCAGCACGGGGCTCAGCACCGGGAAGTTTGGAGTTCGCGTTGACCGTGCTTTGGCCTTGGGTGAGCAGTACAACGTGATTCCTTTCCATTTCTCCATCTGCAAAAAAGTATGAAAAATACTTACCCCATATGGAGGATTAAATGTTTAGGAGGGAATCCAAACTCCACTGAAGTCAATGGCAAGTCTCCCAGCATTTCACCAGGAAAAAATTTTAGAGTGCTAAGTGTTCTGTAGCTTTGCATATGAAAGGGAATTTCTGTTTTGGAGAGTTTCAGCTACTGCCCAAAATACGAGAGCCTTGGTCACATCAGTCTATCTCCTGCTATCTCGAGAGTAATCTCTCTTCATCTTTTCGTTTTAAAGTTTGATATGGACTGAAACCAAAACCACAAATCAGAACATTCCTGAATGTTAGAACTGTTTGAACTTCAGTTTGGATCTGCATTTGTTAATGTGCTTTATCTTTATAACACAGGCCAAGCAAAATCCTCCATCTGGGTACTTTTGAAGTGGGGAAGGTCTGCACGTAAATTTTGTAGTGTGAGTCCTAATCTAATCTCATCTCATCGATGCATTCTCCTGTTTGGCTGCTTATCTGTCTATCTGCCCAGAACATTAGTTTTAAATGTGTGATCTTCAGTCCTCCACAAAGGGAGGAGAAAAGGTTTGTGGACTATTGCTACCCTTAAAAATGTAACTAAGAGTGTGAAGTCTTGCTAGACAGTTTTACTATTTGTGGGTTTCTCCTTCCATTGGGAAATTTTTCGGGATCAGTAAATAACAATAATGAAGGTTGAAAACAACTTGCCTAACACTTAAACTTTTTGACAGTATTTGATAGTATTTTGACTGGTCAACATTACTAGCTTTTCCTAATTCCTATCTTGTTTGTGGGCATATAGTATCACCCAGTGGTAGAAACCAGCCTCATCAAAAATACTGTTGATGCTATTCCTTGTAGCCATATAAAAGACCAGTGGCAGACCCTGACTGAGAAATGCTGAAACCTTCAAAGTCTATCTTTCTGCCTGAAACAACCTTTCTTCTTTCTTAGGTTTTGTTTGTTTGTTTGTTTGTTTGTTGTTTTTTAAAGCAGGGACAGTGGAGAGAGCAACAAAAGGACAATTTACCTTTCTGATTTCTCAGGCCGTTGTGTTTCCAGCTATATATACTTCTGCAGATCTCTCCCATCCATACCCCTTTGCACTCTCAAAAGCACACTCACACGTTTGTGCACGTGCCTGCATGCACAAACATTGAAGTCTTATTGTGTAATACGTGGGGTAGGTCAAGCAGGAGGATATTTTGGTAGCCAGGGATGGAAGACAAGTTCTAACAAGCCCATCCACATGTGTTAAGATTAGAGTGCAGACATCAGCCGTGACTCAACAGGATATGCTGGTCCAAAGCCAGGGCTAGAATGCTGTTACTGGCCTTCTGAATCATTAGTGGGGAAAAAAAAAAAAGGAAAAAAAAAGACATCCCTCTGTCGCCAGCATTCTCCATCTGTTTTTAACTTGGTGATGTCCTTTGGAAGGTAGGTGAACTATTTGGTTTGCTTTAACTACACAAACATCTTGGCAGACCAGCATCTGAACACGCACAGGGCTAGCGGCACTGCCCTGATGGGGAAGCTGGCCGAGCTCTGCGACTTGGATGTTTGGCTGTGCAATGACTGCGAGGATGAGGGAAGGAG
Source organism: Steatornis caripensis (assembly GCA_013398225.1). Classification (NCBI taxonomy): domain Eukaryota; kingdom Metazoa; phylum Chordata; class Aves; order Caprimulgiformes; family Steatornithidae; genus Steatornis; species Steatornis caripensis. The sequence continues at coordinate 209,148 of VZSC01017240.1, forward strand.
GCTGCTGATGGGGTTGGTGACCTTGTGCCTGCTGGGACATGAGGTGGCTGGGAAGCAGGCAAGGACAGAGTGCTTGATACCAGCAAGACTTACAGATGGTGCTGATGGGAGAATCTGTATTTTGTAGCAGGGTGCAGTGGGAGCTGTTGTACCTGGGAGGACTCTGTCTGAAAGGAAAAAGATGTTTCCTTCCTAAGCTGGCAGGTTTTTCGAGTTCATCTTGGGAATGCACGAGTCAGACTGGGGTCATTTCTTCTCCTGGGTCTTCACCAGCAATAACACTTTTCCAACTTACACTGAGCAGGCCAGTTGCCTACGTGTTTTGCCCTGGGTGACTTCATGCATTCCCTAATCTTACATGGTATTGTACAGGGGGTGTCTTCAGCTTTTCCCTGCCCACATCTGTTTATTTCCATTACCCAGTCTAATGATTTGTAGTGGAGAATAGCTTGTCACCATGGATGTGCCTTTTGTTTGAAGCAGTGGAGATTTCTTGTAGGAAATTAGACATTAGTTAATCGTAGATGGAACATGCAGGAGTCCAAATGCAAAGTTACATTAATATTTTCATGGCAAAACCCATCCAAATACAGGTAAAGCAAGCCTGATGATGGTGATGTTATTCTGCCTGAAATATCAGTCCTTCACAGAGACCTGATCGCTAAGCTCATTTTGACACATAGCCGTTCCCTTAGGAGAGGCCGTTGAACCAGGCAAACCTGTGTGCTGCAATCATAGCCTGCAGTTCTGACTCTCCTGGCCCAGGCAGCAAATTCATAGCCAAGCAGTAAAAGTCTAGATGNATCATTTTGACAGATAGCCGTTCCCTTAGGAGAGGCCATTGAACCAGGCAAACCTGTGTGCTGCAATCATAGCCTGCAGTTCTGACTCTCCTGGCCCAGGCAGCAAATTCATAGCCAAGCAGTAAAAGTCTAGATGTAAAAAGCAGATGATACTTAAAGGAGTCACGTGCAAAGACTATATCTGAACAAGATTCATTGCCTAGATAAATGTCAAATGGAGAATAACTGTGCAGGTGTCAGCTCTGCTGAGAAGCTTTGTGGGAGCTATGATGGATTGCAAACTGATCACGAATCAAGAAATTCCTGCTGTTGTAAAAAAAAGATTAGTATTGTACTGAGTTGTACTAGCAGAAATATATCCTTCCAGTGGAATGAAACAGTTCTGCTCCAGTCAGTATTGCTAATCCATCGCAAGAAAGATATGGATGAATTGGAGAGTCCATTTGGAGCATGAGAAGGATGATTAAATAAGTGACCTAGAATTAAAGGTTAAATTAGCTTAGTCCAAAGAAAAGGGTGAAGGAAGAACCCAACTGCAAACTTGAAATGTGTAAGAAAATAGGAATAATTTATGTGCAAAGTTGAATCAGGTTAGCCATTGGGACCACCTTCCTGAGGCTGAGGTTTGCAAAGCACAGTAATAGATTATTGGCAGAAGGGTTGGCATCTCCATCAGTCCATCCTCTAAGAGGATTCTGGAGCCACATCTACCACAAACGGCAGAGAGAAAATGGGAACAGAGGACAGACTGGAAGATCTCACAATATCCCTCCCAGACACCTGAGACTTATGTCTAAAAAAAGAAGACTAGGAAAGGACTAAGCAAAGAAACAAATAACTTAGGAAAGGAAAAGGAATTAGAAACAGGATTCACAGCATGAAATCAAGTAATGGAAAACAAGCAGAAGGAAAAGTGCCTTAACTTAGAGAGCTGTGGAACAGCTTGTGGAGGATAGCAGTGGAAGCCCTCAGACTGGAGTCATTCAGAAGAAAGCCTGGGGGAGTATATAGTAGGAAACAACTTTATGTTGGCCAAGGGTGAATAGACAAAATAATCTAATTAGTCTTTTCCAGATCTTCTTTTTTACGACCCCATAGAATGCCTTGATGAGGACAGTGGGATTTGGGCTTGCTAAAGGAAGCCAAGTCAAACACTAGAAGCCACCACATGACAACAGCAGTCAGCATGAGAAACGGCCACCTCCCTTGTCAACAGGTTTGCATTCCAAGTAATCCCCTCAAATTGAGTTTAGTGCTGATGACTCCTGTAAAGAATTGGAAGAACAGTGACATTACTTCTCTGTAAATCACTTATAAAGCAGGAGACACAGATGTTACTCTCTTGAATGACACCAGCCCACCAATTATTTTCACTGAGTACCACTTTAACAGCTACTTCAGCCAAAGGAGACAGAGTGTGATACTGTAAGATGAAGTATTGCTAGTAGTAACTGTGCCTCTTTCTCAGAGATTGGCTTCGCTCACGAGTTGCAGCAGGGATGCTTCAGAAAATCAGCTTTGCTACTGGTCAGTGTTTTGATGTTTCTTGGTTCTGGTGTACCCAGTCCGTCTGAAACCATGATGTGCAAGAACAGACATTAATCGCTAAGCCATTACCAGGAGCATCCAATCCTGTTTATGTGAAACAATACCTGACAGTCAGCAATTAATAATGAGGCCATTTTTTTCCGGGGCCCAATGCAATGTTTTTACTTGTATTTCTTCTCTGTTTCCAGATAAGGATGTCAAGCTGACTGAATTTCCATAGTTTCATGGACTTTCATGACTGAAGGGGAAAAGCCTCTTAGACTTCATTTAAAACTCTGACTGATAATGCATCTGAACTCCCAGAAATGCTCTATTACCTGCTCTCCTTTTTTCCCAGGGATAATGGAGCTGTTGACACTCAGACAATACAAAACTGTTTTACAGCTTCTACAATGTGCATGGAATCCAAACACATACAGTATCTGCTTGGCAGACCCCAGGACAAGTTTGAACCAAAGTCTAGGCTCGTGCCAGACATGTGCCATTCAACTATTCTGTCCTGACAAAGTCAGAGGAAGCCAGACATAATGTTAACCATCTTGTGTCCTGGTGGGACACCAGCCGTGGAAAATAACCTCCCTCGTTTAATATACTAACTCTGTATGTTCTCCAAGCTAAAGCAAGCTTTGATTTCATGCACAACTGTGGGGTTTGGAAGAAATTATGGCTCAGGGTATGGAGAAATTTTGATGTTGGGGTTGTGGGGGAAATGTACCAACATTAATCACCAATTCAAATCAACAGCCCTTCATAGCAGAAGTATGGTTCTTCTACATTTCTTGCAACTGATAATGTGGTTTCCTCTTGCCCATACACCTTCATGACTTTCTGGACATGATAATGATGAACAGCACAGACATTCATGAGTCCATCCTAAACAAACCAGCACACTGCTGTGTTGACATACCTGCCTGGAGCCTCAAAGGAAGACAACCGCTTGTCCTGTGTGAGTGTGGTGGGAGGACAGCTGTGCTGTCTCCAGCTGACAAACATCTCACGTACCAGGTAGCAGAGGGTAGCAGCAACCACCAGTAAAGTCCAAATGTAAGTGCCAATGTATGCTTCTACAGCATCTCTGCCTGTTTTAGTCCTTCTTGCTGATTGTAGCTGGCCTCAGATGCCAAGATGATGGATCTAGGTCTTCATTCAAGACCACCTTGGCATCTCCAGCTAGGGAGGCATGTTCCTTTACAGGCTTGGTGTGAGGAAATAAAGCTAAATCTTCTTTATTTAATTAGGAAAAATCCAAACCAGGATTGAACGTACTCTAACTAACATGCATTCTAACTCCACACCTCTGTTTGATTGATCTTCACTTTTCCTGAGTACTCCCATGTAGAGATAGACTTTATACAGATAGAACTGAAGTGGTTTCAGAGCACAGCTCTCTTTCAGGTTGACTAGTATGCCTATGTCACTTGATGCTGTGTTTGACCTACCTCTTAAGAGGCCACATTCAAAGAGGGAAGGGATTCAGACCACCTACTATCTGAGCCTAATTCTCTGTACAGCCAGTGGAGAGAGGTAAGGAATGAAAGCACCTCATTTATTACAGATGTTTCGAGCAAGAAACATGACCCTTTCTCTCCACTGACTGAACAGGCAGGGAGCCAGACTCTGGCAAACCCGAGCAGGAGATGCTCTGCACTGCTTATTCTTTTCTTGAGCTTCGACATGTTGGTAGGCATCTGAGAAATGTTGGTGACTGTAGTGTAACTCTCTACAGCAGAAAAAGTCACCCTGTGCTCCAACTACAGTCAGTGGGCATTCCCAGCACAGGATCTGACATTTTATCATCTGGGTTTGGTGAGATGAATGGTTTTCTTAGAGCTACTTATTTCTCTCCATGTCCTACACACAGAAGTTGTAGGTGACTGTCTCTGCTGAGGTATCGGGACTGTAGAAACTTGAAGTTAGGTGAGCTGAGTCTCCCACACTCTGGTCTAAATCAATTTTCAACATCGCAGTAAACAGTCTAGATACAACACTTAGGCACTTTCTCAATGTCTACTTCAGACCTCTTCCTATTGCAAAATTAATGTAAATACATATGCCAGGCAAACAGAGGAGGAAGAGCGTGGTGTATGTACATCTTGTCTTACGCAGGGCGAAAGTCTTTGTTTCCTACAAGAAAAATGTCTCCTTTCCTAGTGACTGTCCCACACTCTCCTCCAACAGGGCAAAGAACCAAACAAACCCTGCTCTGTTTTCTTTCTCGCTGTGGATTGAATATTTAGGGCTTGTGAGAGGTGCCAGAAAGACAGCCCTGCAGATTGAATTACTCTGTGTATCCACAGACCAGGTAATATGCCAGCAGCCAGAGCGCTAGCTTTCTTTTTTTACTTGCCTGCCAACGGGGTTTGGTTTTGACCTGGAGAAACCAGCTGAGAGGGACAGAAGGTGGCTTATTCCACTTGATTCCTTGGCCTCTCTGTCGAGACTGGAAAGAAAGCTGCCAATGAAAGGTAGCTGTAAGTTTTCTCCAGACAAGCTCTGGCAACTCACATGAGGGTGATTTAAGAGGTTACCACCTCACACTCTCTGCTGCCGGAGGTTACCGATTATTTAGCAGGGTTGGCAGAAGTGAAGCACCTTCTCAATGGTGGTTTGAGTTATTAAGCTGCTCTGTGAGCTCTACAGCGAAGGAGGCTGCATGGGTTTGACTCTGCTGACCCTGCTACAGGCAGGTAAACCTTCTGCAGAGGGGTAGGGTGGGCAGCTGGTCTATTGAATCACACGAGTGTAAGTTGCTGCAAGCACACTCAGATGTTGTTGCAGTGTTAGGAGAATAATACAGAGCATGGATTATTGCTGTTCAAGCTCTGCTTTCTTCAGATAGCATATGCACGTTCTCCTCCTTTGCCTGAATAGCTCTCCTCACATTTCCTCATCACAATCCCTCAAAGCAACGCAACCTGCCTATTTACCTGCAAAAAACACAGTCAGTGACACTGCCTCACTTGCCTGGAAAACAGCAACTCAAGCAAATGCCTTTGGCACAATTNACGTTCTCCTCCTTTGCCTGAACAGCTCTCCTCACATTTCCTCATCACAATCCCTCAAAGCAACGCAACCTGCCTATTTACCTGCAAAAAACACAGTCAGTGACACTGCCTCACTTGCCTGGAAAACAGCAACTCAAGCAAATGCCTTTGGCACAATTCTGTACTTGTCCGCATTGACACAGCACATTGGTCTGCATCTTCCACTGGACTACAGATTTCCCAGGAGCTTCCATTTTTCCTACCAGTCCTGTGTGCGTATCTGGGGTATTCCATGGCTTCTTGGCTGGCACTAGATGTGGTATAGGTGATTGTATCACACCCCTCATTCTCAGCACACCCTCATCTTGACATACCTTCCCATGCGTAAACACAGTGATTCATTAATCAAGCCCTTTCTCATCTGGACTGGAAAGAAAGGATAAAAGGAAGAGTACCAGTCACTTTCTAAACTATACATAGGCATGGTTGCCCTCTGAAAGTTTTGCAGATATGGGCCCTGCTTCCTGACGCTGTGTGCTCAGAGCTGCTCAACTCACCACCCCAGTGAGCGGTGGTTCCGGAGATGAAAACCACAGTCAGGGCGATTCCTAGATAAGCTGCCCTCGGGTGACATAATGCTAATACTGATTCACTGGTTTATGAAAGCAAAGCCTCTTCAGCTATCAACAAACTTCCTCATGTGCTCTCTGGCTTTCCTACACAGTTCTTGACTGACAAAAAGCCGTCACTCCTTTGCTTTTTCATCCTCCTCCCATTCCCCCCAACAGTATGGATCAAGAATTGAGTGAATAAACAAGATCCTAGTCAATCGATGATCTTATACTCCCCCTATTCCTTATTTTGTGTCTTCTCATTGCTCCTGTACCTAGATAGAGGTCAAGACTTCTTCTGCACTGGTGGGTGCACTAAACCAGGGAAAAACCTAGAGAGTGACCCAGAGGAATTCTAGTAGATACTCCTCATTCCCCATGATTGTTTTCTGCATCTGTATTTGCTGCATGAGAAAGCATCTCTGGGTCTCTGACCTTTGAATAACTGTCTCTACAAATGCTGCAGCCAAGAAGGGTGTTCAGGGACACGATGACTCAAGCAGGTCCCAGGGTGTATATGCATGAGTGTGCGTGCTTGTGTAGTGGTGTTGGGAGAATGAAGCAGGCACCACTCAGCTCCAGATGTTGGCTGAGAAAAGTACATCTGGTGTCAGCTTTTGGAGGAAAAGAGGGAAAAGGTGTGGAGCACTGGCTGAGTCAACCTGNAGGGACACGGTGACTCAAGCAGGTCCCAGGGTGTATATGCATGAGTGTGCGTGCTTGTGTAGTGGTGTTGGGAGAATGAAGCAGGCACCACTCAGCTCCAGATGTTGGCTGAGAAAAGTACATCTGGTGTCAGCTTTTGGAGGAAAAGAGGGAAAAGGTGTGGAGCACTGGCTGAGTCAACCTGGGTGGGGACCTAGAAAGGAAATAAATGTGCCTCCAAGGCTGTTTGGCTTCATTGTGTTTGTACGTGCAAGCATACCCTTGCTTGTATGAATGCATGGCAGTTCAACCCTTCAAATGGATGTAGTGTATCTTGGGAACTGCCTGTGAACATGAGCCTTCTGACCAAAGCATGTTGGTCAGGATCATTGGTAACAACATTTTCTGGGTGTGCTGAACTGGAAACACTAAAAACATTTCCTCCCTTTTGCTCCCACCTTCCAGTTTGTTCTGTGTGTGACTGATTCAACCATGTTTCCTAAGCTCAGTGGTGCCCTGTGAGTAAGGTATGATTTATAGCGTGGATAGCTGCATGCCAAGGTGCCGCTTTGCACTCATGTAGACTTGCCAGCATGGATCTGCGTGACCCACCTCTGTTCCGTTCCTAAGTTTTATACGGCCTTATGGCTGAAGCATTCACATTGACCTATGGTCACCAATTCTCTCATTGATGAGTGGCTCTTCCTCTTCCACATGATCTAAGCCCAGATTCATCCAGCTGAAGTTCCAGCCAGGACCCACAGTCTGGTGTTCCTTTGGGCTAGGTGCCTCCAAAGGCTTCTAGTGATCCAGCAGGAAACTTTGGGCACAAGGACTGAGGTATGATTTAATCCAGTTGACTCTGGGCCCAGACCTGGAGTAAGGAAGAGGCCAAAAAACTTTGCAAAGACAACATGTAGTTTTGCTTTGATTTACTATATTTGCTCACATAGTAGTCATATTTCTTGCCCTGCCTCCTGCCAGATTTTGCCTCTGAAAACACAGGCACAGGCATTGTACACGTGTTCTGAGATAATGATGGTCTGTACCCTGCTGCCATTTTCTCTCCTTCTGTTTCCAAACACCTTTCCCTTGCTCTACCCTTAAGCTGTCTGCAAGGGCACCTGCTCCTGACACACCTTGGTATTCCTTTCTTGGTCATCCTTCTCCACTCCTAAGTGCTATTATTGTGAAGTCAACAAGACAACACAAGTAGGCAGCACAGGACTTGCTGTTGTAACCAGAGGCAGTAAGTATCCTCGACGTAACTTTTCAACTGGCTCAGACAGTGTAAGTTTTTCTCACCTGAAATCTGCTAATCGACCTGTTAAAAGATAAGACAAAGAATCCTGAAGTAATATCAAACAAGTTCTGTTCAGTCTAATGAGTTTAACCATGTAGTTAGGTAGTGGTATCTCACCTCCTCAAAGCTGTGTCTATGGAACTGTATTTCATAATATATAAATTTAGCCCAAGGCTTTCTGCAAATTCAGCACTGAGAAAGGAGTTAAAAGCTGAAATTCATAATCTTTTCTTGTTCTTTGACTGTAGAGAGAGTCTAGGTACTGCTCAGGTATCAAAGACAGTCTAGGTCTATTTTGGCATTGCGGTCTGCAAACATCACCCATTGTTGAAGGTGACAGTTCAGAGATGTCTGAAAGGGTTAAATGAATCTGTAGTTGAAAGAATGTGTGATGAAGCTAAAGGATGGATCAGATAATCCCTACAGGTCTCTTCCAGTCTTATTTTCAATGGTAAATACATGTATTCTCTTCCATAAATTCACCCCAGACTATGACCTCTAAAATTATTTCAGTGGTTTTCCTATGTTAATTTTCAAGGTAGGTGTCAGGTATCATTGTTAGCAAACTTCTACCCATCTTCACTGCCTATTAGTATAACTTATCCTCTTGATATTCATTATAGCATTGCATTTTAACTAAATTTTGCTATAGTCTCAGAACTCCTGAAGTGGTGAGGCAGTTGGACTAGGCGATCACTGTAGGTACCTTCCAACTGAGCTATGCTATGCTGTGCTATTCTAAAATCCAATCAGCTCCCCTATTCTCTTCCATTTTTTCTCTTCCAGCAGTGATGATATGTTGGAAAGTAGTTTTTCAGATTATTTGATATGTGTATTGTAGTGTTTACCTGTCTCTCTTTTGGCTACAACACTTTAACTTGCTGAAGAGCAATTGCTAAACTGAAATTATGCTGCTTGGTTTCCAATGGCCAGCACAAGCACCCACATATTGCAAAGCCTTGTATGCGGAGGTCTTTCTCTCCATAATGTTATGGGTGACCTCTTAGAGAGTAAGTGATGATCTTCTGCCTTCCCCAAGGGTGTTGCTGTCCAGGGCTCCAGTAACTGGTTGTCCTCTCTTTCATGTATTTTGCTGAGCAAGCCCAATGTCTAGTCTCATTCACTCCTGATTTCTGACTGATTTCCCTGTGCATTTAGAAATTTTCCTTTACTCTGTTCCAAGGATCCAGATCTTACAGTATGTCAGGATTTTACTCAGAAACACATCTATGTCTCTCTTAAATAGTGCTGAACATCTGAGACTCAGGAGACTCATGGCAGGTCTTGCAAAAATACGGAAAAAAAGGTTGGGATGAAATCACAGAATCACAGAATGGTAGGGGTTGGAAGGGACCTCTGGAGATCATATAGTCCAACCCCCCTTATTATTGTTATTGTGAAAAGCCTAATTCCTACATGCATCCCAGTGCCAGGGAAACACTTTATGCCTGAGTTACGTCAAGTTACCTCCAAGGAGAAACCAGTGTTAGGAAGTTTTCCTATGACGCTGAACCAAATTCTAGTCTCTGAGGCTTCTGGGAAGACAGTTTTTCTGTTGATTTTACATGAGTCACAGTGGACTCCTTTCACCATCCATCCTTGCCTGCAAAGCTAGGAAGAGTCAGGATGTTTTTGTCTCCACATCCCTCTGACTTGGTTAGTCTAAATGGGGCCAAGTCTCTGAGGTGAGAAAGGAGCTGGTTCACAGGCCATTTTCAGATACACTGGAGGTATTGGCTAGTTCCTTTCATAAAGGGAGAATCCTTTCCCAGAAGAGATGCAAAAGTGAAAATCTATGGAAATAAACGGGAGCTAAGTGGCAACATTTCCTTGGGCATCTGGCCTCTACCCTCTCTATGGCTTCTCAGCTCTGCGAGGTTAAAATTATTGACCAAGAGTTTTGCCTATTGACTTGTAAGCTCTCTGGAGCCCATCCTGTCTTTCCCTGTGTCAGGCGGATCACACCTTTGTCAAGGTTTCTTGGGGCCGTGTGATACCAATGAAGATTTAGGCGATTCTCTGTTCCCGAATGTCCTCTTTGAATAGCAATTTGAATGTCAGAGTGCCAGCTGCCAGTTTAAAAATAGAGGCACAAGACCTATAGAAAACAGTTCATGACCCTGCTGGGAGGCTTCCAACACCGGGCAGGTTTACTGAAATTGCAGGGAACAGTCTGAATTTTTACTAGTTTTTATTGGCGTAAATGCAGTAAGTTATATTTAAAAAGAAAAAAAAAGAGGGAGGGAAAAGAAGAAAAAAAGAGATGTGGACCTTACTGACGTGTATTTTGTGGAATCTGTCAGTCACACGATCACATACCGGCCCCACATTGGCCCCAGGTGGCAAGGACAGGCTGTGCTGAGGCTGGCTGCCAAGGTCTCCTGGTGGAAATGTGCAGTTACCGGAGGTGGGAATAGCCAAGTCCCCAGGCTCTTAAGAGTCTGCCAGGCAGTGCAGTTCCCCATGTGCCCACGCTTCCAGATTCCCCTGCAGTGGTGGCCAACACCACCGACCAGTCAATCCATGAAGAACACATTCTTCCGATCAACTCTGCTGTCAAACCCATTTTGGTCTCTGCTCCTCCTAATCACTAAGCTGGGAAAATCTTGCCTCCCAGGTACTAGATTGTGTCTGTCCTGGTCACCCACCAGCACTCTTGTCTTCTCCCAGCTGCCAGTGACAAGCTATGATGTCTGGGGTTGATTCAGTTGCCCCTACACAGGCATCCAGGGCCATCTGTGATGCCCTGTGTTACAAAGGCATGGAGCAGAGTATCTGGTATATGCTTTAGGGTGAGGTGGATTACTCTTCAGGATTCACTTACTGGATTTCCATTTGCTGTAATGGGAGCTTAGATACCTTGTGCATGGGCAAACACCTATCTTTCAACATCTGAGAGTGGAGGTATCTGCAAGCTAAATCCTACTCCAATGTAGGAAAATATTCCTTTCCACTGGTATCTCTGCAGACACTTTCCAATCCCCCGATTTGTCTTCAGACCCTTTCCCATTTCATAAGGCAGTGGAGACTCAGCTATCCATTTTGCTGATGGAGAAACAGAGGAATAACTTACTTCTCTTATGATCTTGTGACTTTCTGCAAAAATGGGAGACAGCTCAACCACCCTACCTCTTGGATACAGTCTTCCTCAAGAGGCAACTGAGCAATGACTCAACCAGTCTTGTATTCCTGAAAGTGCGATTGTGAGATAGATAGCTGCTCTGCTCTTCACCAGATCTGGCTGCATCTGCCATGACCTGCCTTTGGCCCGTGACTGCTTCCAGTGCCAGGACAGCAAAAAGTTCATAACATATTTGTCATTTCTTTCCATCCCTTTCAGCATTTGGTGGGATTTCCAGAGCCATGTGGCTCTGACTATGGAAAATGTTGCAGTGAGGAGCTGAGTTGTTTAGATGAAATGTTCTGCATCCTCTTGAGTCACTTGCAATTTCCTTGAGCTCCCTGTGTTATAGCCCTGATTGCCTGTAGACTCTCAAACGAAGCATTAAAAAAAAAAAAAAAAAAAAAGAAAAGAAGGAAAATATTGAAAGAAATATTTCTCATCCAGAGCCAAAGAGAGAGAAACTCCCTTGGTGGGTGTCAGATTTTGGGTTGCAAAATTAACAGCAAATGAACAAGTTTCCTTTAGAGAGTGCACCTTGCCCTTATTGTGACTTCTGCTTGGAAAATTTCTCCTAGTCAGGGTGGCAAGAACACCAGGTGACACTTGGCTGCCTGAGTAGGTCAGCTCTCATTTCATTCACAGGAGGCAGGCATTGGGACTGACCCTCTGACTCAGCACCACTAAGCATCCTCCTCCAGGGTTCTTATGGCCAAGAAGATATGACTAATAGCAACCTGCCCATGAGACTGGGAGCTTGATTTCCGTGTCCACCAGCCTGGGGAGTGGAGACGGCTGCATTGCGTTCCTGGTTTTGCTAGTGGGACACTGGCAGGCGATCGTGTCATCTCCATCTGTGTCTCAGTTTGCCAGTCTCTAAACTGGAGAAATAAACCCATGTGGATTCTCGCTGTGCCATGAATCCCGGTGGTTTGGGATTTGATGGTGGCAGCACACAGAACAGAGAAGTTCCTGCCATGTAAGCAGAAGGAAATTCCTTGCAGTGTCTTGAAATAGCTCCTGTAATGTCATTTTCATGCCACTTCCTGATGACAAATTCTGAGCCTGTTCAAGATAGCTCTGGGGACCAGACTGAGAGAAAAGGAGCGGGAAAAGGTGGCAACTCTTCCTTCTTTACTCCTGAAGTCAGCTTTACTCCGATGAGTCACTGGAGTGAGTCACTGTAAATGGTTCAGCTGTAAAGACCATGGCATTTTCTCCCCATCCCTGGGACTCATGCCATTAACTCCTCCAGGCTTCTTGGCCTTGGTTTCAATTTTACTGGAAGGAGGAAACGTTATCTCCAAATTCTACCCATTTTCAGCATCATGCGAGATGTCTGCTGGTAGTGAAGGGAACTCTGAGATAATATTGTACATCCCTATTGTCAAGCTGGTTCCTTTCTCATTTTCTCCAGTACCTTGCCCTTGCAGATCACCCACACCGCATGTTTTGCTCTAATATGGATTGAACTGTTTGGTTTCCTTTTCAAGGAAACCTGGGTGTGGAAAGGAAAATAGTTCACTCTAGGGTTAACATGCTTTAGACAGGAAGTTAGATAGGCCTGCTTGCAGCATGTGGCTATGGGCTTAGGGCTCACTCCCTGAACTGCAGAAGAGGCAATGTGGATGAAGAGTGGGACTAACACAAGCAGTGTGGCCTTCCATATTACAAGTGCAACAGAAGCTGACACTAGATTAATATATTCCACAAACTGTGAGGAAAGACTTTCTTCATTTATGTGGGGAAGACAAAGATGCTGGATATTACTTGACCAGAGGATGACTATCGCCCACTAGTGACACCTCAGCATGACCAAACTGTGCATGCTTAAAGTGAAGGACTTCCCACAGTTTTAGGAAAACACTGGGCCTATTCTGGCATGAGAGAAGAAATGACTGCAAAGTCTAAGTATATGTGTAAGATAGTGCTGGAGACCAGGCAACAGTTTTCCAATAGAGGTAGCAGGGGAAAGACTGCAACTAGCTTGAGATGGAGCATGATAGCTCTCAAAGGGAGTTCTCGGCATAAAGGGCATCTCTAGCCTGATGTTCCTATTAGTGGCATTGTACAAAGCTGCTGGACTCCAAGGTTCAATTTTAGTTCGTCATGTTTAAGGAAGATGAATTCAACCTGGAACAGGTGCAGAGAAGGGCAACAACAAGCATCAGAGGAAGGGAGTGCCCTGTTTAGGAGACTTGAAGAGCTTGACTTGTTTAGCTCAGCAAAACACAGGCTTGGAGAAGATACGATCATACTCTATAAATAGAATGGGAGCTAAACACCAGAGAGGGAGAAAAGTTATTTAAACTTAAAGCCAGCATTGGCATCAGAACAGATGGGGATAAACTGGTCATGAATAAATTTAGGTTGGAAAGTGGAAGATGTTTTTAAACCACTGGAGCAGTGAGATTCTGGACCAGTCTTCCAAGGGCAGCGAATAAATGAATTCCTGGAACTTGCTAAGTTTATGAGGTGGTGACTGTAACAGCAAAGAACTGGCCTTTAATATCCTAGACTTTAAAATCACCATCACTGGAATGAATGGCCCACCCAGACCTATAGGCTATTGTCGTGGGTGTTCTTACTGATATTCTGGCTCTGCTCTACTCTGCTTGCATTTTGAGGGATTCCTGACAATGCGAACAACGGTGCACTGTCTGCTTAGGAAAGAAACCTGAGCTGCTGGAAAGCATGGGGTTAGGGAAACAACTCCCCTCTTCCAGCAAAGGAGTGAAGAAGTTTTTTCCTCTTCATTAAGGCAGGTGCACGCTTGGTCTTCCTGCACACATCGACATAACACGCAGAAAGAAAATTATTAACACTGTAAGCTAGCAGATCTAGGCCTAAACTCCACAAGGCAGGTGCCTGACCTTAACCATAGTTGTGATTTTTAAAGTTTTTGAGTTTTTAAGATTTAAAGGGATCTAGTAATAACAGTGTTACGCAGAGGATGATTTGGTTTGACGAAAGAATTGATCACTTTGGTTTGCATAGACAACATTAAGCTAAGTGGATTTAAACTAATCCTAGCCCTAGTTTAGTAAAACTGATGTCATTTGTCTATGAATTCTGTGAACACTGGAGATGTGGAGGCAGACAGGACAAACTGTCCAGAGGACAGTCACTCATACCTGGTGGTAACTGATGGTGCTTAGTCTTGCAGTGAAAGGGACTTCACATTTAAGCGTGGTAAGAGCACAGAGACAATAGTTACTGTGGACAGCCAATGTACTGTAAATCAGGATTTGGTTCATCCCTACACAATGAGACCATCTGGTTTTAGGGGAAAGCCTGTTTAGTTGAATGGACAGAAGCCGTGCTGTGCCATGTTTCTTTACAGACAGGCAGTGGTCCCTGGATTGCCTTATTACCTAGTATAGCTGTAAATCTTTCCCTTGGAGCATAGTCCTGAATTTTGGTGAGGACTCTGGTCCTGATTCACTGAAGAGCTCAGTTATCGACTTCAACAGGCATAAAGCTAGTCATGTCCTAGACTTCACTGGGGCATTTGGTAGCACTGATTTCTGAAACCAAAATGACAGAAAATGAAACCAGCTTTAAAAAAAAAATTAAATCACCCATCATTCCAGGATTTTTGTGAAACAAGCCTTTGTTTCCTTCTGCTTGCAGATCACATCTCTTCCGTAAATGGAGGAAAGGAAGAATGGGGACTTTTTTTCTTCAAGATCCATGAGAACAACAGGACCAGGAGTCCTGGCCGTACTTTAATGGCTGAGAGTAGAGCAATATTCCTGACTTTATTTCCTATGCCAAGTTGGTCAGTGAAACTACAGCCTAGCCAGCTGCATGCGTCTTGGAAAAGAAGAAGGAAAACAACGAACGATTAGATTCCCAGGAACATCTGGGCTCCTTTGGTTCATGGTCCTGAGTTAGGCACCTAAATTTCTTGTACAGGTAATGTGAATATGTCTCCTACACACAAAGTTTGTGATACCTATTCACATACCTGTTGCCTGTCATTCAGGACAGTGTAAACGTGACCCATCTCTCCCAGGCAGTAGCAAAAATAAAACATGCTTCTAAAAATGGGTATCTGTGGGTTTGATCTCCTTCAAGTCAAGAGAAGTCTTGAATCCACATCTTCTATTTCTTGGGTGTAATGAAGTTGAGGCTATAATGTAAAGGGGATGTGTTGATTCTTGTTTCATTACACAACATGTATTTACATTTTCCATTTAACTCCTGTTTTGCTCCAGACCCCTGGTTTTTTTGTGGATTGCCCACACTGCAGGTAACTTCCCTTGTGAAGAAAGCTAGTTGTTTCACTAAGAAACACAGTAGTCCACTCATGCGTCCACACCAGCCAGCCAGAATAGATGCATATTGCACCAAGTTGCCTTAGGCAATTGCCAAGGCAATCCTCCAACACTATCCGTCTGGACTGCCCCAGCCTGCCTCCTACTTCTCAGCTTGCTCTGTATGTTTATAGATAGTTCAAGGACATCTAATGGCCACAATGCTACAGAAACACTATTTGGTAGGGTGCAAGACAGAGTCATCATTATTTCGGGCACTTTGAACTGAGTTGTCCCTCTCCCTCCAGGAAAACCACAAGTTATGAGTCAAGGTCACTAGGTTCCAGCAAAGCCCACGCCAAGGTCTTTGCTGTGGAGATACCGTTGGCCCACTGTGGTTATGGGCCAGTCTACACCAGACAGTCTAGGGATGAGTCTTCTTCCCCTCCTGAAACCCACAAAGATCTAGCCCAAATTTCGATCTTAATTCCCAGAGCCAGTCACTGCTGAGCTGCTAGGACCACCACTGAGCACAGTGACAACTCATTTCTCTTGGTGAATCTTGTCCCTGTTACTTAGCCAGAGTTGCTCAACAAGCCTTTAGCAAGCCTATAGCTTGAATCCAAGGCATTCATGTCCCAAACCGCCATGAATATGGCTGGACTAGACTTCCTCTTACAACTAGCTTCTCCTCAGATTTTTCATATCTGGGCCAGTGAATCTCACACTTGTTGTGCAAGATGAAAAAAAGATGAGACAACCAACCACACTGAAAGAAAGTGGCCAGAGAGTCACAAAGAAGCTGTTTCTGGGGTTGCTCATCTCATCCAAAGAGAGTCCAGGGCACAGGGGCCAAGCTGTCATGAGTTAGCCCTAAAGCCAGCAACACTGGTGCACAAGGTGCTCATAAAACCGACATGGTCATGCTAATGCAGATCAGCCTTGGAAGCAGATTGCCGACACACCGGCTGTGCTGCACACTCTCAGCAAGCTTTGCTCTTCCTAGACTCACGTTGTTGCATGTGCTCAGGGCTGCACCATGTTTCTTGTCTGTGCTAGATGAGGACACTCAAACACACCTTGCACTGTGTGAGGGATCCCAATCCGAAGGGAGAGGGCTCCCAGGCTGTGCTCTCTGGAAGCTCTTCCTCAGCTGATATACTTGCACAGGTAGGGAACATTTCCCACTTCTCACATGGCTTGTATTTTCTTTCCATGATACTGTGCCTCTTTCCATGCCCTTAGACCAAGCTCCTTTGCTGGTGTTTAAAACCCTCGCATTCTTGTGGATAATTAGTATATCCCCATCTCTGCCATCTGATCCTGTCCTTAGGTCTGCTCAGGGCCTCTTCAATCAAGGGACATCCTGGTAGTATTGTGATGTCTCATGCTGGCCGCTTAAGAACCCAATCCCTCAGTAAACACAGAACAAATGAGGTAATTAGGAAAATGTAAACAGGACGAGAGAGGCCCTTTCCCCCTCACGAAAGCAGGACTTGGAGAAATTAGCAGGAGTTTAGATTTACGTTGTGTAGAGACGCAGATATCAGCGGTCCCCATGTAAAGCTAAATTCCTCATCTAATTTCATTATGGAATAATTTCTTCTGTCAGGAATATAAGCTTGCCACCAAACTGCTCCTGGGATACATCAAGCTTCATCTGATGACAGCAACTGGGACGGCAGCACAGACTCTCTTCATTCTACCTTGGATAAGCTTCATGGTTTAAAACGCATAGGAAAGAGAGATAGACAGACGGTCAGAGCCTCAGAATACATCACGCAATAACATTCTCTTGCTCTACATTCTCAAAATATGCTACGTGTCCACCATAAGGTTACCTCCTTTTTCTTTACTCCATTTCAGGCTCTAAGGCTAAGTTGATGCTAATAAATTAAATGTAGCTGAGACCATCCCCTGGCCTGAATCCACTGTCACAGAATGTTCACATCTGTGTGATTAAACTCTCTTAATTTCTAAGACGGGGTAGCTGCCTCCAGATTGCCTGACAGGCATGGCTCCTGGTCTGCGCTAGCTTCCAAAATGTGCCCAAGAACAATCTGGAATGAGCCGGTTGGCATGGGCTGGAGGTGACCAAGGACTTGGGCGACGTAAGAGACGCAATGACCCTGTTCTTGTGTCCCAGCCCTGTTTATTTTACTATAGTAGATGCAGCATAAGGAGTACAGAAAAATGAAGCTTTGTCCTCCCAGTCAAGAAATAATTACATGATGGGGGGTTCAGGGTAGTTTGTTTCCACTTAGTTCTCATACTTGAATTTTGGTCTTGAAAAAGTTATGATCTCGATCAGTCTGCTGCACACCAAATTTGTTCTTTTCAAGAATTTACTTTCAACCATTAAAATGGGGAACAAATTCTGTCCTGCCTGCCATAGCCTCTCTTTAAAGACTGACAGGCAGCAAACTCTGGTGCAAAACAGTATTTCTTCATCATAAAAACAAAACACAATCTGCTTGTGCTGGCCCAAATATCTTGCCCTGGTGAGCATGGGTAACATTGCCATCTAGTGACTCCTCCCATAACAGTTAATTAGCCATACTCTAGATTTACCCAAATTCAGCAAGGCATTTCAAAGGGAGCTGCAAGTAGGGATTGGAGACAAGGAAAGGTTGAGGCCAAGTTTTTCTAATATGTCCTTATTGCCACAAGAATTGAGCACAGCATTTGCCCTTGAAGTCAATGAGTTGCAAACCCAGCCCTTCAGGAAATCAGACTGTCCATTTTGATAGCAAAATAAGAATGCTGGAACTTAATTCTAATTATATTTTTCAGGAAATCTTCACTGATTTTTGTTCCTGGCTTAACTCTGTGGTTCCTGGTTCAGAGAGCTGGAGAGGCACGCAGATTTTGATAGCACAACTGAATCCCCAAACTCCAACATATAAGGGAAATGGGATGCAGTCGGCAGACTTTCCACCTGCACTAAAAGCCTCTTCTCTGCTGATGAGACTCTCCTTACAAGCATGATTGCTCCTCATGTCAGGTCTACTTTTGAGGTCCTCTCATTCTAAAAAAGTGCATCTGTCCTCTGCTGTGGTTTTTTCTCTTCACTTATCTTTCATTCTGCTTGCACTTTCTCTGGTCAGTCTTTAACTTATTCCCTGTGTTCTGCAAAGCTTTCTCATGGTGCGCTTGAAGTGAACACTGAATTGGTCTCTTCTGAAAACAAAGATCACGTAGGGGTGATATTTCTGTTCTCTTTGAAGCCCCCTCTTTGAAACCCCCTCAAGACTGAAGTCTCCTACCTCTCTTTTGCAAGTCAGCTAACACCACGTCAGAAGGTTTGTACTGCACGACCGTCCCCGGTGCATTAGGATGTTGCCAGAGATGTTCACACAGCCGAGCTGCAAGACAACTGTATGTGTGCATTGGCAAGGATGACCGGCAGATGCTGACATCTCTAAAGACTTACTCTTTCAGTACAATACAGATACAGTCAATATTATTCCTTTCCTATGGCTTCTTTGGAGTAATTTCAGCTCTTCTCCCTCCAAGCTGCCCCGGCAACAGCAAATGGTTCCTGTTTTTCAGCCAAAAGGAGCTGTGAGTACTTAATAGAATGACATGAATTAACAGAAATAGCTTAAGCAGTATTCTGTGTACTTGCTGAGTGCTGCATTCCTGAAGTCACAGTATCTGACAGGTCACACATTGTTTCCATCTCTTCCCGTATTTTCCAGAACAGGTAGTTCACGTTCAGACTCTATTTGTGCTTGGCGCTCCATTCCTGGTCGCGGCTGGCAACCCTCATCTTGGTTGCACCATATGCCAAGAATGTAACTTAGACTTGGGTTATCTTTGGACAGTCCTTGAAATCTAATTATTATTAGTAAACAGGACAATCCGCTTGCATTCTGTTCTGTGTTTGATCGCTGCCCTGAGAATAACCTTGCGTGTAAATAGCAGCATTCATACAGGGAATTCAAATATGTTGGAAGAACAAGGATTCAGTCTCTAGTCCCCAAAGCAGTAGGAATCTGCCCTGGTTTTTTACAGACACGTGTTTTTTGGGATGCTAATGTTCCCCTCGTGCTCTCAGTGCCTATCTTAGTTGTTACTGCTGTGATGCACCTGCTCCAGAAAGGATGAGTGTCCCAGGAAATTTCTCAGACACTGTGTTCAAACCATGTACTCAAGGTGAGTGACCTGGTGTCATGAGCACAGCTCTCCCTTCACGGTACAGGGGGAGACAACTCTGGTGAAGTGATATTTTCAATTGATCAGCATCTGTTTGGGTATATGACAAACAAAAGTGCCTCAGATAGGTTGCTGTTAGGTCTGACTGTGACCCCAACTGACTCTTCTAAATGTCCTTTGGGTGATATTTTAGGCAACAATCACACCGTTCATACGTTTATTTTCTGGTCACTGTCATTTACACAGCTGACAACCACAAAACACAATTAATTCATTTTAAGATGAGAAAAAGATCATTAATAGCATCGCGCTCACATGGTGGACTCTGGTGCGTACCATGAGCCAGTTTCACCTGGATTTCATGGCAGTCCAAGAAAAGAAGAGAGACGTTGCTGACAGGTTTTGCGTTGCTAGATAACTTGACTCATTATCTTCAGTGGGAAGAGCCTTGCTCTCTAGGAACTGGGTATGAAGCTCCCTCCGTCCTGCCCCGCTCCCAAGAGCCCTGTTGCTACATCAGTGCCTGGAAGTAAAAGCCTGCAGACCTGCACCCTTGCCCAATGCCCTCCCATTCCATCCATGCAGCAGAAGAGGGAAAGCAGAACTTGGTAGAAATTCACCTGGAGCTAAGCTGACCTGCCAGTCACCCTGGGAGAGTGGTCCCTCTCCTCCCTGTCATGGTCACAGTGCCCCACACCATGCAGACGACATCCCATGGGGCTTCAGATGCCAAAATGAATCTGAAACTGGGACCTTTTTTCCCCTATTTAAGCCAAGGGTTGGGGCTTGGGTTTCCTTTTCTTTTATTTTATTTTACTTTCTCCCTTTCTAGGTGTCAACATGTTTGGTTAAATGTGCCTCACAGAGGAGTGTTTAGCATGGAGTGAGAATGTGGATGGGAGTATCAGGAAGAAAAATCTAAAATTTCTGTGTACTGTCTGACTTTTGAGTGATGAGAGGAGGAATCTCTACTTGCCACTGTTTAAAGAAAGCCAGGCATTTTTGAAGGAAGTTAATATCTGTCTATCACAGCAGAATAGGGTCATAGGATAATTCAGATTGGAACGAACGTCAGGAACATGACTGCTTTTCCACACAGGGGTCTATGGGGGCAGATAGACAGATGTGTGCATGTGGAAAAAGGAGTGAGAGAAGTTAATTCTGGTGGAAAGTACAGCCATGAGAACCTTGAAGATCAATGCGCTTTAGCTATGGCACTGCTAAAAGGGTTGCCAATTGCCTTTTCACCAGATTGCCTTATTGGCTTTTCGCCAGGTATTTCAATGTCTTGCAGATCTCTATACCTCTGATCTAGTCCCACATGATCACTGCAGAAACACCAGACTTCAGCAGCTGCCACCAAAAGCTTCCAACCATGGTGGTACAGGTCTCAGCCTTTGTCTTCACGTCCCGTGACTGAATGCTCTCTGGCCTGGGTGGTGCGACGTGGACACAACATTCAGAGACCATGTCCAACTCCTGCAAGAAAACAAGTTTTGTCTCACTATGGGGTGGCTAAGATCCTACAAGGTTGGGTTAGCCCTGCCTAAAGTCCCTTTTGGAACTGGGGAGAAAAATCTCTTCCTGAGAAACTGAAGGCTCATACTGGCAGGGAGAGGAGAGACACAAAGGCAGCTGAGAGGGATGCAGCCGAGTCATTAGGACTATGCAAAATAAATGGAAGCCACATTGTACAGGGCCGCTAAATGGGGTTTGGTTCCCTAGTGCTCTTTTTCACGAAAGAGGAACAATTGAAATAATTTTAAAAGGAGGTCAGTCTTGCCAGAGACATTTTTCCTGCCCCTCCATAGCACCACGGCTGTTTGAATAGTTAATTTGGCATTCGTTACACAGTCCAGCAGGGAAGGGGAGGGGGAAGGAAAAACTGGGCAGAAGCTGGCGCTTCCAAAAGCAGCTGAGCTGCCAAGGGAAACCAACTGTCTCATTGGCAGCAGAGCAGATTCCCAGCACTTGCTGTTCGTTCTCAGCTCCTGATGAAAATCTCCATCTCTCTGTTGCCCTAAATGCTGAATAATTTCTTTGTGTTGCTATGTCGTATAGGAAAACTCTGGTGGGGAAGGGAAATGGGAAAAAATTGGAATAATTTTCAAAGATGTTACCGGTCGTTCTTACAAGAGTTAAAATCTTTGTCTTGAATGGATTAAAATTGACTGCTTGATAGTTCTTGGAAAATACCTGTGTGCAGGGACTCATAATCTGCCTGAAATACACCTAGAAGAGTTCTCAGAACAATCCACCCTGACCTAATGCTACCCAACACCTTTATCGACATCTTTTATTGATCCAAGAAAAGTGGAAAACTCTTGCTGGCACAATCCGCAAATGTTGCAGTCTACAGTAAAGCGATGAAAATCATCAGAAACAGATCAGTTACACCGAAGCGGTCTGAATCACTTGCTTGGGCAGCTCATTTGTGCAGCCTACAATTCTAACGCAGCCAAAGTCATGGCCAATAATTGGGAAACGAAGAATGCAAGTCACACGAGATTGGAGACAGCGTCCTGGAAAGCAGCAGCCCTGACCAGCTTGGGATTGTGGTGTTGGAACGGCTCTGCAGAGCTGTGAGGGATGGCTAATGAAGCCCTTGGATGTGTAAGCATGGACCTGATGGATACAACACTAGTATTCTTTCCAGTATTTCTGAGACCACTGCTAAAATATTGGACCACAGTCATGATGTCCACACTTGAGATGTTAAAAACCTAAACGGATTGAGTTTTGTCCCAGGGTGAACTTGTGGGTTGAAATCTTTTCCTCTAAAGTTGCTTTGAGCCAAACGGGGGAAGTTTGGTGTGAAGATTATTAGAGGAAATTCTTAGTTTTAACCGGGATTCCTGTAAAAGGGAGATGTTGTAACAGCAGGGGATTTTCACTCAGAAACAACTGGGCATGAGGTAATTTTCTTTCAGTCAAATAAAGGGTGACTAGAAGTTCATTCACTTCTAATTATGCAGAGAAGGGAAAGTTAAAATAGTTTGCAAAAGCATTTACCTATGGCTTGCACATTCCATGGAAGGAAAGAGATTGCAAATGAACAAAAAAATAAAAAGTCAAACCAAAGCTCTGGGCTATCACTTCAGTGGTGGAAGGAGACATACTGGTTTAGGCTGCAGGTCTCAGTTTTATCTGCTCCCTAGGGCTAAATAAAGGATTTCTAGGAAAGTAGACACTGGAACAAGATCAAGAAGCTATGCCCAGCCTCAGAGAAATCATTGTCAGAATACATGGAATAGTCCTGGCCCGTGCTTTAAAGGCTAAAAAGCCTTCAGAGAAGGTACCAGATCACTAATTCCCAAACTTTTTGGAAGAACTCTGCCAACCCTCAAATTTTCTCACAAACCACTGCACACCCAATCACGCTTAGGAAATGCAGACTTCGTAGCTCATATGTCTTTAGGCTTAATATGCTTCTATGGCCCAGATGCAGCCCACTCACCACAGGCACACGGACCACCAGCAGTTTCAAAACCGCAGCTTGAGTTCTCCTGGGCTCAGAGGATAAAACTGAGCCCGCTAAGGTCAACGGGAGTCTTTTTACTGACTTCAACAGGCTTTAGATCACGGCCTTCCCATGCTAGCCAAGAAGCATTGCTGCTGACAAGGTTTTAACAGGGGATGGCAAACAGTATCTCTCTGGTAGCTGGATGGGCCCCAAGCTGTTTGCTTATTTTTCATTTGGTATTTTTTTCCCAGGTGAAAGCCTTCCTCAGCATTTTTCAGCATCTCTGGAAATCCAGATGCTGAACTGGGTGAGTATATTCATTCATGGTTGCAGAGTTTGTCCTCAACCTCTTTCTGGTAGGAGTGTTGGTTGATATTTGTATGAGGAAAGTGTCTCGAGGACTCCTGGAGCTTCTGGTGTGCAGCGTGGCAGCCAGCAGACCTGGTCATCATTTGCTTCTCTTTCTTTGCTGTGAGGAGGAGCCATTTTACCACATCTTTCCACTGAGGAAAAGATGTGAGGTGGGGTTCACAACCATCCTCCAGTGGGATGGGTTGCCTTACTCTTCATCAAGGATCAGTCTCTCCCAGCAACCACCTTGCAATCTAAAGCAAGTTAGTTTGTCTACATCAAAATACCCATTTTTAGATTTGTCTCCCATCGTTAAGACCTTTTTATTTTTTTTTTTTGTCTGGCTAAATGGAAATATTTGCAGCACAGAGGTGGCACTGAGTCCTCATACATGTTGTTTTAATTTGGAGGTGAACCTTACCCCTGCCGCTTGATGACATTAATTTCTCTTAGAAAACCACAGTGTAGACAAATACATTCAGCCTAGTCATCTCAAGATTTCTTGACAAGAGTGTGAGGTATTTTCAAGTTTTGAGTCATTGACCGATCAGAAATATCTATTTTATGAGGAGATAAGTTATATGCTAGAGAGTCCATTTCTCTCAACTGACGTTGAGGAATCTGAAAAAAACTAACCCAGAGGTAAATAGCTAGTTTTGGTCAAAAAATTGACATCAGCGCTATCTCATCTTTGCATTTGATGTCCTATGTTCTATATGAAGATGAGGATCTTAACTACCTCAGCCCTAGAAGATTTGACTAAAGAGCCTCTGGTTAAGGTATAAGGATATGGCTTGTTTTTCAACACATTCAATGCATCATTTTGCAAATACGGCCTCGATCTCCCATTGGTTCTTGCTGCAGACGACATTATGTTTTACTCTTGTGCACGACTTTTAGGATTGTATATACTGTGAGTTCTGCACTCAGATGCCAGGCTATTTCTTAAATTAATCTTAATCTTGAATTTTAAATTCAGGCACTTTTTCAATGCCATGTTCTCATTTCTTGCGTTAGGAATTTGAGATTAAATCTTCCCTGCTACCTTGCCATGTAGTGGATCAATCTGTTCCTTGCAGCCAGATCAAACCAGGATGGGAATACATCAAGGAGACATCACATCAGCAACATCTGGTGGAATCCTTTCTCTTGGAAGCTGCTAATAGGAACAATCCATCAGCTGAACAGTAACAGCTGCCCCTATTGTTGCTCCTCTTGCTGTTGCTTTTACAAGCATGTTTGCATTCAGTCTATGTATTCAAAATCCATGTTTGTTTTCTCTTATCATAAGAAAAATACTTCCGAGCAGTAAAAAAGATGAATAGCACATCCGAAGGAGATCTAAAATACTGCAGATCTCCACAATAGTCCTCGAGTCAATATTTCCAAAGTAGTTTTTTTAGTCAGAATTTCCAGTCATAGGCAATAATGAAGGAAAGAATTATATTTTCTTAGTCAGAAAAAAAGCAAATTTCCAAATGCCAAAATTTCCCATGAATTAGAAATACTGAAATTTGGCTGGTATAATTTCCTAACCCTGGTATCTGCAGTTGTGCCAGAAGTACAGAATAAATATGATTTCTACAGTCTGACTCACAGTAAATAAAGGAGCTACTGTATGCAAGCCAAAACTGATGATTCTGGCCTTTACTGATAAATTGGTAAGGAAGATTGCCTGGGAGGAGTTTGAATTTTCAATTCTTTTTCCTAAAGGTTGCTTTACAGTACCTTCCCTTCATATCTTGTATTCACACCTTCTAATGAGGTATTAATGAGGTGTTGGTGGTTTCTTTAATTTAGTGCAAAACCATTAAAGGAACATGAAGACTTTACTAGGTTCCAGATTCTTAATAAAAAGAAGTGATGCATTATTAGATAGGTCATGTCTGAAAGGTTCCAGCACAGAGCAGCAATTCTGTTGCCATCAGGGCTGTTGTGTGGCTGTGGGCTGTTGTCAGGGTTAAGATTTCCTGCACTTGGTTGTACCTGTGGAGAAGCCTGGATAGTTTTTGGCTACTCAGAGCTAAATGTCACTTTCTCAGTAGTTTTACTTGAGTTATTTTTCCTCTCATGAGTAATGGTATAGGCTTGGGTAGAAAAAGGGGAACTGGGTAAGGGCAAAATAGACAGGGATTTAAATTACTAACAGTAATTGTGAAGCCTTTTACTCTGATTACCCAGATGTATTTCCAAAGTTCATCGGGATCCATGCATAGCCTTGAGAACACCATGTCGTTCTTCCAAGTTCTAACCTCCCTCTGTGTAAAACGGTGGCAGCATGACCTTCAGTCCAAAATTTCTGCTGTGCTGTTTCTCCACAGCATTGACGACAATTTGGTAGCTCTTTTGAATGGTTTAACAACAAGGTGGCTCTTTTGGAAATGCAGAATGGTAAAAAGCCAGCCTGAACTGATTTTGAATTTGCAACTGACTTCAAAGCTAGACCTACTTTGAGTTGGAGATGTGATCAGAGGCCTCCAGAAATACCAGAAATACCTTCCAACCTTAATTAGTCTGTGATTATAACAAGCATGTTTATACGTAGCCATATAGTCCCGGTCACCAAAGTACCAAGCTACATCCTGGAACCACACAGATTTCTAATATCCACCCTGTCAGCTCCTTATCTTGGCAGAAATTTTTTATATACAAATAAGTAACAACAGTAAAAAAGACTTCACAAAGAGATGTAGTGGTGGGACTGCAAAAAACCCAGCCGCCTTCCAGTTTCCGCGTTTAATTCTTAACATGTTTTTATCTAGGCAGCTCCGCTCCTCTCTCACTCTGCCAGCCACTGTGGGGATCCCTGGTCCCCCACAGTTTTGTTTTTCTGGTTTTAGCTTTGCTGTGGTCTTATCCATATCAAGCAAGTGTGAAAGCCTAACGCTGGTTAAAGATGTGAACTTCCGCCTCTTGTACAACTTATCTAGCCTGGACTCCCTGCCTAGATTTTCTTGCCACCACTCATGATGTGAGGGAAGGCTGTGGCACCACCCAACCCATCAAACCATTCACATGCAAAATCTCTATTGGAGGAACCAGAAAAAAAGACATCCCAGAAAAGCTTTTTACAGAGTTTTGCTGTTGTTTTGCGGTCCTAGAAGGATCTATGGAACATACAGAGGGAGATAAAGTCTTTTCTGGTTTGAAGTTGACTTTGCACTGCCTTTTTTAGCTCATCGTCTGAGAAAATAAATTGTATATACTGTTGCATTTTACAGTAAAGACCTTCTTCCCAGTCTTGTAGTAGAGTCTCTCAAGCTCTCTCACCTACACTGTGAATGAATGGGGCTCTCTTTAAACACTTTAAAGAGTCAAAACAGACTGAACTTCTGCTCAGAATGAGCTCTCTGCCATTCCTTTTTGTTTTATATTTGTAGTGAGTCCTTAAAAAATGACAGACCAGTGGCATTTTTCTCCCAGTTTTACAGCTTCGGTGCCCTTGGTGCAGAGACTACGGGTGTGCTTTGCATTCCCATTTACCTGCTGCAGGGCAAACACCAAGGTCACTAAGGTCTTGGCCTCTCCTATCTCTGTTTGCTCATGGAGAATCAGGCTTTAAATAACTGTATAATGGAGATAATAATTGACTAGCAGTGGTTTACTCTGGATTTGGACCAATAACTTTGGGAAGAGCATTGAGCCTGATCAACCTAGGAGAAAGTTTACCAGCATGTGTAGTAGACCAAGCCTTGTGAGCTTATACGTTAAGCACAGTGACGGGACGCTTCACATCTCTGCCTCTACAAAACTGAGCAGCATGGCTGGCCTTTTGCAAATGCTGTAAAGTTGCTCTTTTTCCTACTTCTCTGTGTTAGTCATGGAGCCAAACAGCTGTGATAGCCAAAGATGATCCAATCCCAGATGAACTGCAGCCATTTAAACATGACCTGGTGTTGGCTTTGTTGATAAGCATTTTACAGTATTGGTGGACGGGAACAAAGGATAGAGACAAAATAGGTCTAAGCTACAGAAATTGAATATAAAGCACAAAAAGGGAAAAAAACCAGCTTTGAGGAGCCACAGAAAAAGGTGTGGTATCCAACATCTATAAAAATGTGGTTTTCCAGTGTAGGCAGCTAAATATAAAAACCCTACAGAGAACTATAAATTCCTAATAAATATGATTGAACTACTGGAGAAAATCAGGCAGGCTATGTTCAAGAAAACAGAAGCAAGGCTGAGAGCGAGCTGAGGCCAGGGACACGTCTATTTATGATGTGTATTTTACGTTACTCCGGAACT
Organism: Steatornis caripensis; assembly: GCA_013398225.1. NCBI lineage: Eukaryota > Metazoa > Chordata > Aves > Caprimulgiformes > Steatornithidae > Steatornis > Steatornis caripensis. The sequence continues at coordinate 236,639 of VZSC01017240.1, forward strand.
TGAGGATTTGTGACCTGGGTCAGGATCTGGTGAGCACTGTTTGAGGGCATGTGCCTCAGGGAGCCGTGAAAACTGAAGATCATTCTGCGGTACTGAGAGGGAACGGTGTCGACAGCACATCTCCCAGAGGATAGCCAAGGGTAGTATGTCTCAGAGGGACACGTACCAACTGCCTTTCTCGTTCAGTGCTGTCTGGAATACGTATTTATATCTGGCCTAGACCAGCTGAAAATGGATTTTTGTACCTTTACTAGTTGAGCTACGCTGGTCAATGAGTCATGGGCATGAAAACCAGTTTTTGGTTTCAAGGGCAGGATAAACAGTTACACATTCTAGTCGTCTCAATGCTCCTAGGCTTGAGATTAAAGTAGTTATCAGCACAGGAGATGGAGAATTACCTTCATTTCAGGCTTTAACATATCATGCCAGCCCAGATCCAGAATTTCCCCACTATGTCTTTCTTTTTTAAAAAATTATTTGTACTATTTTCAAGAGGTGCTAATAGTTATTTGCCAAACAAGGAGATCTTAAGACTGTGTTGGGGAGCGTGGGTTGAACTCAGACTTCAGTAAAGATTGCCAAAGCCAGCAGAGATAATTGTCTCTGCAGAGGGGCTGGAGGCAGCAAGCAGCTGCCGAGCAAACTGGCATGGAAAATGAGAGCTGGAAGCAGCATGATCTTCACTTTACCTGAGTACAACAGCAGGCGCCCAAGGCAGCTGTGTAGGTTTGCATTGAAGTCACATAGTAAACAGGAGTGACGATGGTAGGTGGAGGGAGGAGGGATGGTTCTGCATCTTTTTTTCTCCCCCATGAAGCTTCAAAACACTTAGGCCAAAGAAAATAAAGCAGGAAATACGCGTGGTTGGAAAGGATAAGCTGCTGTAGAGGGTGCAGCCAACACGCTGAGGGCAACCTCAGCCCCTTTCCACTGCCATAAGACCATCTACAAGAAGGCTTTACCCAAAGCAGATAGCAGGGAACTATTTTCTATGGTACAGGTTTTTTTGGGGTGGGTAATGGCGAGGTTCTTGCTTGAGATCTGGGATGTTCTTAGCGCATACATACAGGGCAATTCAGGTCTGACCTGACCTCTGGACTGGAGTTGAAACCTTCTTCAAGCCTTCTCCTGGCTTGGAGTTTTGGTTTCTTTTTTTTGGACAGCTCTTGTTCCTGCCAATGACTCAACAAACCCTTCCCTGTCTTTTCTGAACAGGATGGCTGTGTGGGAACCGCTCAGTTTTATTTGGTAGGAAATGCCATGATTCTGAAATCTGGTTTTGTTCTGAAGTGGAAGAACACACAAACAAACACAAAATTATTTTGTGCCCAAAGTTTCTTGCAAATCACAATAAAAATTGTCTGTTCTTCTAAAAACTGATCCATTTTGTCCCAGATGTGACCTTTCCAAATTTGATAGGAATGTTTTTAAAGTTGGTAAACAGAACCTAATGCATGCCTTTTCAACAAGGTCAAAATACTTTGTTCTGGGTTTTTTTGTTGTTGTTGTTTGCAAATAAAAATATGTCAAAATTGACAGTTTCCCAGGTCAAGTTTTGATGTTGAAAAAGGGGCACTTTGGGCTAAAATGCATTCTCCTACTTCTTTTCTTTTTTTTCACTGTGCGTTATGGAGAATTGTGAATCATCTTTGTACATGAAGTATAATTTATGTGAATGTTGCAGCACTGTTATCTCAAAACCTTCTAAAATGCTTTAGAGAACACAGGTAATACAGGAAATATAGGCAGCGTGCAGCCACGTTTAACAAGACATGTGCAAAGCCCAGTAATACTTTGTGATGCCAGGGGTGACAGACTGGAGCAAGCTCTTCTGCGTAACAGAAATTGCAGGGGAAGTTTAGGGCAGGAAGGAGAATGAGAGGGTGATTTGGCATACGGAGGAGAAAGTTTAGCCTGCTGCTCTGCCAGGCCAGTGATTCAATGGCTGTTAATAAACTGCATTTCCTCCCACCAAGTTACACCCACAGCTGGGCAGTGTTGCCTGATGGATAAAGCACTGTGCTACTTCTCACAAGCCTTTGATTCTGCTCTGAGCTCTGCCCTTGAACTTCTGCATGACACTGGGTGAGTCGTGCTCTGCTTTCAAGCCTCCATTTTCTCTCCGCTGGCCCCTGTTAAGATGAAATGCTCTCTTGTAGGTTTTACAGGGTATTGACTGCAGTTTCCCCTTTGGCTCTTGACTCAGCCCTGCCCGATCCACCAGTAGGATTTTAAGGATGCTGACAAGACTTCGTAGCCTTAGTGTCCTTCAGTTAATGGAGCCATTGAGTTTCAAGACTGGGCCTGGGCAGACCAGGTTCCCATATCAGCTGCCCCTGCTGATGAGCCTGTCTGCAGGACCCGGGTGAGAAATGCTGGCTCCTTCTCCCTATGCTTTCTGAAGTCACAGCCAGTAAACAAGGCAGAAGCAGGGATCTGTGATTAACAGGGGTTTCTATCTGCCAAGAATTCATTAAAAAATGATAATTGTTAGCTTCCCACCATACTGCTGCCCCAGCTTTGTGCAAACAAGACTGGTATGGAAGAAAGGAAGGGGCCAGCGCAGTGAGTTTGTCACGTACATGCCCCCAGTTTTTGTAGGGCAGCTTTGTTGGTGGTGATGAGACCAGCCTGACTCCTCCTGAGGACAATTGCCCCGGGTGCATTCAGAGAGATATGACATCATGTGCCCTGGCCATTACGGGGCTGAGGTTTTGTCCTCGATTGACATCGGAACAGTAAGGGCAGTCATTGCCATGAGGGGGCAGAAGTCCAATGGACTCTCGTTCTCATGTTTCCCAAAGGACGGCTGGCAGTCCCACCACCCAAGACTCACACACCCCCGGCGGTCTGCATCCCCAAAATATGGATTAGACATCTAAAAAAAAGGGGAGAGTGGCTTCTTAGCATGCCTCTGTGCATTTAGTCCTGCTGTCTGTGATCAGTCTTGCAAATATAGTGGAACTACTTATAAATTCTTTTTCAATATAATTTTAAAAATTGAGTATTCATTTCCTTCTCTGGGAGAGAAATCCTGTCATAGCTTGTTCTCCTTGCCAAAAGGCACCCCACAATACCCTGCTGGGATACTCGTAGGTCTCTACTCAGAAACTTCCAGCTGATGCAGAATCAGGATGGCAGGAGCAGAAGGGGCTGGAGCAGCAATGGGCTGAGCTGGCTGGAGCTGCCCAGGGAAAGAGGGAATCTTAATTTGTATGGGGAGGGAGGACCCTGATGATTCTGAAGACAAGGTGAGGAATAACTCCAGGGTGGTGAGGTTCTTATAGGTGATCATGGGATTGTATCAACAGCTGCTTTTGACCGTTTTTCCTATTCAACTACTGGTGTGGTCACAAGCCTCAATTAACAATCCATTCTACTAGTTTCTAGTGATCTAGTTTTCACTGCAGATGGTCGTAACTCTCTAAAATATACATATATATTTGTGCCATATATTTCTGTCAGGCACATTAGAGAATGCCTGGAAATCTCTAAAGAAGAGAGAGTAAATGTCTTCACACAGGTGCTAGCTCCATGCAAAGTCTTGTAAGCAGCTCTTCAAAAGTCTGTTCACAGTGGGGTTTTTTTGTTACCTACGGACAATGGAGATAGCTCAGCTAGTGACATCTATACCTTCATGTGCTGGGTATATGTTCCCTTCTGTACTTATACAGCTCACCTGGGAAGTAACCCAAGGTGTCTGTGCACATCCATCATACAATGCCATAAGTGCCAACTCCTCCATTCTGGCTCCCATCCTTTGATTATGTGGGTGGGCAAGAGGGACAAACTGTCTTCTCCATGACCCACTCTAACCACAGGTCTAAGAAAAGGTGAACGTGAGCCCAAATTGTAGGCTGGGTAATTTGTCCAGTACAGGAAAACTAATCCATGGGCTGTAGGTAGGATGTGCATGGTCTGCACAATGATCATCCATCAGCAGCACAGGAAAGCTGATGGGACCTGGGCTTGGTGCCCATGAAACCAAAAGGGGAGATTGTGGGAGCTGCAAACATCAGCAGCTGGCAGCTGGTGTGTGCAAAGACAGGGCCCGGCTCTGTTTTGGCAGTGATTTTTCAGGCTGGAGTGAATATAAATACCAACGCACCTGCTGCTGTTCTTGTGTGGGGTTGGAATGGGTTTTGAGGCAGGGCTGGGGGCAAAGGGGAAGGCAGATGCAAACAGGCACGTCATAGAATCATAGAATCATAGAATCATAGAATGGTAGGGGTTGGAAGGGACCTCTAGAGATCATCTAGTCCAACCCCCATTTAGTTATTAAATAGCGCGAACGCAGTCCCCCGCTACCACAAATTATGCAGTCGAGTTTCCCGCATTTGGGGAAATCGCAGGGGTCAGCACACCCGGAGTGCAGGGGATGAGCCTCGCCCTGGGAAAACCACCTGCCTGATCATGGTGTCTCCCCTGCCAGGTAAGTATCATTGTCATCATCGGTTCATTTTCACAGCAAGCTAAAATCATGTCTGAGAGCCTGTGAAACTCATATTTCCCCAGCTAATTATAGCACTGATGCTGAGGACAACAGCTCCCACTGACATTTGTCACATTGGTTGAACTCTGCCACTCTGTTTTGAGCCAGGGAGATAACTCTGGGGTTGATGAACATTGCAGGCTGTACTCTGGGGATGGTCTCTCCCTTTCTTGTTTTCCCATTTTCTGGATCTTCTCTTTCTTACTTCCTCTCCTGTCCTTCTTACTGCATGTCTTTATCTGTCTTTCCTTTCTAGCCAGCCCAATCATTCGCTTGCTGTGAGTGATTAATTGCTGGCTTTGGAAAGCAGCTTGGCAATGCAGACCATTTAGTTGGTGACTTAGCAAGTTGTCTGGGTGGTATTAGGTGGAAACACAGTTCCATCAGTGACACATCCAAACCATTAGTGCTGATGCTCTGTGCTGATGTCCAGAGCTGGAAAAAGGGGGCTGGGGGAAGAGGGGCAGGATCAGTTCCAGAAAATGAGCAGCTATTGGGAGATTCATGACCTGATCTGTGTTTCAGAGGGAGATCAACAGTTACTTGTCTCCTGTTTCCACCTGCAAAATGAAGGCTGTTTGCAGCAAGTCCTGACAGTTATATACTGCTAAGGGTTTGACACATCTTACTGCCCAGTGCTAATGACTACAATCTTAGGAGGTGACCTCAAGGTCAGAAGAATGAACCATTTTTCTAGGAGCAGATCTTTTGATCATTGGGACTGGAAAAAGTAAGAAATTCATGTGTGGTGACATGGATATGGTGTGAGATGGACCATTGCATTCGTTAATCTTTGGAGGTCAAATGCCCTTAGACTTTCACACAGGCTGTTTCTTTTATAACTGTGAACGTCCTGTTGAGCATCAACAAACTACAGGTCCAACTTACTGGTGCATCAATGAATTCAAGACCAATTTGTGCAGTGCAGAGGGGCCTTAAGTTGCAAATCCTCTGTCAGGAGAGCAGGGAACCAGTCTGACTCTGCCATTGAATGGCAATGGGTCGGTGGTTTCTTTCTCCCCCTCTCCATATGAATAGGAAGCCGTTAGGTGAGAGCCTTTTCTGCTGTTCTACATGTGCCTGGAAACATGGACTCAGATTTCAATGGGAGTCCCAGGCACTGCTGTTAAAGAAGGGCAAGAAATGTGCCCCTACGACCCAAAACAATTGTTGCGGGGAAGACCAGAAACAAGAGCAGCAAGACAAGTACTCCATTACGTTCCTGCTCTGACATCTCTCGACTTCAAACATTCATTCTCTGGGGCTGTAAATCATCCACTTTCAGTAGGCTCTGAATTTACCAGTTTAAAAAAAATAATGTCTTCATGGTGTTACGGTAGAAAGCTAAAACATAAAAAGCTCAGCTCAAGACACTAATAGAAAAGGTATTACTTGTCTATACAAATAGCCTTTACCCAAGTTATGGATTAAGGGAACATAATTGGCACTGGTGGGCATCACATTAAAGGCTACTTCTCCTCTGCTACATAGTCCAGAGACCACTCTCTGATCCTGAAGGAAAGTGGCACAACCCTTGGTCCTGTGGTCATGTCAAAATGCTTTCCACTCCCTCAGGCTGCCAAGTGGGAAGGGTCCTTGACAAATCTCCCAGGCATTGTCTGGGACAGTGTCACTGGCAAGGGCCAAAACCATGGCAGCAAATGCCCTGACAACTAAACAGTCTGGATGACCAAGGCTGGACCTTGAATCCAGAACCCAGCCTGTTTTGCTTAGTAGAGACGTTAGTGCTTTACCTCAAGCCCCTCAGTCTAAGGGACCTTCTGTGATGTCTGTCAGCTTAACCTTGAAAGAGGATTTTTTTATGCAGATCTTTTGGTGAGTATTTCTACATCCACTTTCTTCTGGTTTCTCCTTCTGGGCTTTTCTGTAAGATCATTAGCTTCCCTGTTCTGCTGTCAATGGCTCATCTTGGGCATCATAGCTCATAACGTGCCTAAGGCTCTGTGAGGTAAGTCCCACCGACGTCTCCAGGCTAGGCTGAAATTCAGCACTTTTTATAACATGTTGTATCAGTGGCCAAGAAACTGAAAACTGCATGATTTTTGCTCAATCACAGGACAAGCCCAGAGATGACACAGCTATTTCACAATCANAGCTCTTAACGTGCCTAAGGCTCTGTGAGGTAAGTCCCACCGACGTCTCCAGGCTAGGCTGAAATTCAGCACTTTTTATAACATGTTGTATCAGTGGCCAAGAAACTGAAAACTGCATGATTTTTGCTCAATCACAGGACAAGCCCAGAGATGACACAGCTATTTCACAATCAGGCCCCTGGTTATGCTATAAGTGACTCAGAAACCTCAGTTACAACACAATTACTTTTCTTGGGATGGTGACGACATGAAGAGAATTGGCCCATGGGCAGAACTCACCCAGAACCCCTCAATTTCATAGCAGCATTGAAATATTGGTTGGAAGGGGTCTGGAGATAATATAGTCCAGCCTACGCTTGAAGCAGGGTGTTTGCCAACACTACTTTAGGTTATCTGGGATTGTTTAGCCAAGTCTTGGAAACCCTAGAGGATGGAGATGCCACCACCTTTCTCATCTTTCTGAGGAACCTGTCCTAGTGCTGCTCTATCCCCTGAGTGAAAAAGGGGATTTCTTTACGTCTAGGCTGAACATCTTGAGCCACAATTTGTGGCCTTTTCCCCTCTATTTGCAGGTGATTAGGAAGCTTGCCTCCCAGACACATTGAAAATTTAACAAGTGGTGACAATACTGCTCAAAAGCTGGGGAAAAAACAGACAGAATTTGACTCTGGTGCAACGCTGGAGGCAATACGAGGGGTAAGAGGAAGGGCTTTGAGAATATGAACAAATAAATTGAGCAACACAACTGATGCAACAGAGACAGAAATACCAGGGGAAAGATGCATAGAGACAGGAGAGGAGAATGACCTTGTAGCAACAGCAGAGGAATTTCATAGTGGTCAAAGCTGGGGGGAAGGATGTAGTGAGACTAGATACCCAAGATTATGAGAGTTTTAGAAACCTTATATTAATTTCCAGACTAAATTTATTCCCAGTTCATTTATACCCATTTGTTCTCGTTCCAGCACTGTCCTTTAATAGCTCTTATCTCTCTGTGATTTTTACCTCCCCAATGTATTTATAGAGAGCAACACATCCATGTGCTAGGCTAAACATACCAAGCTCTCCTAGTCTCCTCACATTTGATTGGCTTTCTGTCCACCTGATCACCACAGGAGCCCTTTACTGTCTCTGCTCCAGTTCAAATTCACTTTTTTTGGACATGTAGCACAAGAACAGCCTATGGTATGCCACGGGACATCTTGTCCGATGCTATTAACACTTCACTAACTCCACTGTAAATAGCTTTTGTACTGCACACAGCTATTGCGTTCTGCTTTTCCATAACTGCGTCACGCCGACAGTGCCTAATTGTGCTGTGATGAACACATGCATCCACATCCTTCTCCTGCAACTTTGTTGTTTCCAGTGGATGAGCCCACAGCTTAATGCAGCTATTCTTGTTATCAGTGTCTAAGTGCTTGACTTTGTACTATTAGATTTCATTCTATTTCTATTACTCCTGGCTTTAAGGTCATCCAATTTTTCTAGTGTATTTATACCAGGGGCCTTACAAATATGCAGATTGATGGACTGAATAACTTTTAACCATCATACCTCTGGATTATAGGATAGTCTTGTTGAATCCCAGCCCCTCCATCTAAGGCAGAGTTGTAGCAGACTAAAGATCAGACGTGCAGCATGTTTTTCCTCCCCTTCTTCAGAAATGTCTGGCATTAGCTGCTAAAGGATAAGAAACAACAGGTGAGGGGCATTTTTGCTCTGAAGCAATAGTTCTCCTGCTCCAAACTTCAATATAATCAGGACAGAACAAATTCAGAAAAGGCTATGGTGGCCACTGGATAAGGGCAGAACTATGACACAGTCTCAACAGAAATGACGTATGTCATAACAGTACCCAAACACATCACGTCTTGCGAAAATAGCCAGATTTGCATCTAGCCTTTATGATAAATGTGCCTTCCAAGGAGTAAATGATATTTCACTGTTCCTAAGCTTCTTTAGATAAAGAAATCTGCTCTTTTACATCACCATTTTGCCTGTCAGGCAGGACTCAAACAAAGCATTTACACTCTGTTCTGAGGTTTCAGTGACCCCAGGACAGGATGATTTTCCTACATGATCAGTGACATCTGCCACGTAGAAAAATGGGACAGCTGGAGATACAGGCTCCTCCTGAGTGGAAGCAATTATATCTCAGAGATGCTCAAAGTATGCAGCACACCCAAGTTTGCCACAGGTGGTGTTGAAGCTGGTCCCAGTGACGTTTCTGCAAATGGCCAAGTTATTGTCCTTGGGATGCCATCGGTGGGTAGGCTACTACAGAAACTAGACTCAGGGAGAGCTCCATAGGGGAAGGCAAAACCCTTCTGTGTACAGACAGTGTGAAAGAAACGTATTTAAAGCCCAAATTCCATCTTTTCTAAACTCTCTCATGCATCAGCTGGAGCAAGTTTTCCACCATACTTCCCCAGACTGACAATACACCTGCACCTCATGGGAAATTGCTACCATATGCCTCTCCAGAAGTAGCTGCATTTCAGCTGTGGCAAATGATTGTTCAAAATGAAAAAAAAAAAAAACCTCCTTCCAGCCACTTTTCTGACAGACTGTGTCAGTAACAAGTTAATGGGGTTGGGAGAAGATGCTGGTAATTCTCAGCTCTGCAGCTTTCCACTTGAATGCTCTGCAGCTGAGCTAATAGTCAGCAAAGCCCTCCAATGGGTACAGAAAACTTTTGCACTTTTGATGGGAGCAGAGAATGGAAAAGAGAATGCCACTGTTTTTTCTTCCCATTCTTTCTTTCTTTCTTTCCTTTCTGCTGCTGTTTTGCTGCTTTTAAAATGGAGGGCTGGAATGTGGTGATTCCTTCCTGTTGGTCTCTGCCATGTCCTGAGCATGCCTCAATCTTGTGAAAACTACCTTTCTTCTCTCTCTGCTTAGACTTGCCTCAAGAAAAAAAAAAAAGAAAAGAAAGAGGCTCAATAAATTTTGTTTGCTGTAGCTATCTTGGGATTTTCAGGTGAGATAGTTTAATCAGAGAACCGCCATTTATTTTCTGCCATGCAAGTATTTCAAAGTGATGAACATTCAGACAAGCTGTTGCTGAAACATTGTGAGAGTTTTCCATGTGGTTTTCTACCAGTTCACCTCATGGCTGGTCAAATGGCAGAACCTCTAAAACCTTGAGCTGCTCCACAGGGCCATGTAGACTGCCCTGAGGCTCCAGAACCCAAGATTTCCAGCCTGCAGGACATGCTGCTGAGATCCTGGAGCCTCTTGAGAGCACTGGGCTCCATACAGCACTGGACATCTCCACTTCCAGGTGAGGACCCTGAGGCGTTCCCATTGAAGATCTCTGAGGCATGAGACTTCCTATCCCAGGGAGTCTCCATTTGGTTTATCAACCAAAATTCTGAAACGAAAGAAACCCAAAGCAACCCAAAAGTCAAATGAAAGTGGTTTTATTTTTTTTNGACCCCGAGGCGTTCCCATTGAAGATCTCTGAGGCATGAGACTTCCTATCCCAGGGAGTCTCCATTTGGTTTATCAACCAAAATTCTGAAACGAAAGAAACCCAAAGCAACCCAAAAGTCAAATGAAAGTGGTTTTATTTTTTTTCCGCAGAGAAATATTTGCAGAGTGGAAAATGGATTACTAATTTTTTTATTTCACTTGGGAACAAGGAATTTAAAATAAAAGTGTCAGAATTTCCTCATGAAAGCAAATTTGGAGCTCTGTTGCCTGCCTTAAGGTATTGTTATTACACAGATCCCTACTCTATTACTGCATAAATTAGGGTAACACCAAGAAGTTCTAGCTGAAAATGTGATTTTAATATGTTAGACTGATACATAATGACGGACCGTCTTCTCACTACAGAGATTAACATATGAAGAGATTAAGTGTCTGCAGTGGAGCTGGAATTAAAAAACACCATGAAAAAGAGTTCCAAAGGCTTGGATCCTCTTCCCTGATTACATGTACAACCATAACAACCAAATAAGAGGAGGAGTTTGGAAAATACAGATAGTAGTGATTGAATCCCTGCACATCTGGCCCTGAACTCATTGACAGCCCACTGCATTCAGTGGATTTTTTTCTGATTTTAGTGACTATAAATAAAATTTAAATTCAAGTAAATTGATGCAGAGAAACATTTCCTGGTATTTCTCTGTGCAGATGGTGTTGATCCTTTAACAATTTTATGATGACTGAGTCAAAACTGTTCTATCTTAGGGCAAGTTTACCATTTGCCTCTCCGTCTCTTTCCAGTCAGTCCCAGTCTAAGAGTTATGACGGTGTTAGTATGATGGTGCTACTATTTTGTGCTAAGGGACTTGGCTGTTTGTCAGAGGCAGGAGAGGCTGTAAGCAACAAGGCTCATGAGTTCAGTCTCCATCATCTCACCCGGTGGTGATATATTAATGTTTATGATGATCGTTGGACACGTGACTGGGGTTCTAGCCTGCGCTTTGGGTTAAACTTTGATTACCAGTCAAACCAGGGCTTTCGACAAGTTATCAGCTAGTGTCACTGAGATGTTGAGCACATTCCCACCCTGACAGTGACCCTGTGAGGTTACATTTGAAGTAGCAATGGACTCAAGATAAGGCCCTGTTACTTTTTTCCGCTGTTGTCTTAGAAGAAAGATGTTAATATATTATGAAAAGTTGACTTCAGTTTTTGCCGAGTTCCTTCCAACCACAAGACTTGCCTCAGTTCTCTTTGGTTTTGGTTTCTTCTCATCCAGTTTATTTTTTATTTTCTTTAAAAAAATTATAAAATTAACTGTCACTCTCCCTTGCTCCTCTCTCATTTCCTCTCCCAGACAGAAGGGGAATTTAAATTGCAACTGGTCGCAGATGTAAAACCGGCAAGATCATGCTCCAAAGACACTCTCTTTTATTGGGTTCATCCAGAGGTCAAAGAGGTTGGCTGCAGGACAAGACAAGAGCAAAAACCTACCCGAGTCCTATTGTGTCATCATTACCCCACTTGGCTGTGAGCAGGACAGGACAGGAAAGGTGGAGGAATGCTGCTCCGCAGCCGCGCTTGCAAAGACTCAGGATAAAGAGGCCCCTCCAAGCCTTGGCTTGGGCCACTGCACCTTTGGGGTGGCCCCAGGGGGAGAGGCTGGCAGCTAGACTTGCAAGGGAATGGGGAGGGCAGCGGGGGAGGGCAGAAATGGGGCATGCAGAGGAGATGGCAGCCAGCTGTCTCACGTGCTCAGTGGTTGCAGCTGTGCCAGGGAGACGCGGGGAGGTAGCCCAGCTGTCGGCTGCTCGTGCCACAGGACTGCACAGTGTGCCAGCTGCTGGGGTGGGAGAAGGGGGAAAACAGGACAGAGGGAGAGGGAGAGGTGAGATGGAGGAGATGGGTGGTCTCTGGTCCCCAGGATGAGATGGTGGAGGAGAAGCTCCCAGGAGCTCCTGACTTCTGAACCTGACAGTCAGAGGTACGTCCCTTGCCTGTTCTTATCAAAGGCAGTTCTGACTGCCCCACAGTGCTATGAGCCATGGGTCAAAGACTGTGACTGCCCCAGTTTCCACCAGCTTACCGATGGCTTCAAGAGGTAGGCAGGACAGCTGCAGCTCAGCAGGGAGCCTGGTACCCTTGCTGAGGAGCAGAAAACACAGAGAGAGAATCTGGCAAAAGCCAGCTGCTCATGCAAGTCTTGCAGTGTCTCACTCAAAAGACGACTCATGAAATAGTACGAATACTCCGTCACAATGTCGTATCAGGAAAAGAAGATGAGGACAGTTGCCTGTCTGGGAAGCTTGACGACACCAAGGCAAGATGGCAACAGGGTTGGAAGGAGCATCGCCACCACTCACTGATTGCAAGAGCATCAAATAAATATGAGGAAGGACATCCCGCTCAGATTTTATCTCAGTGCTAACTTCAGAGAGCGGGAGAGCTCACAGAGCATCATGTGGGAAATACCCTTGGGAACAGACGCCTACAGAGCGTCTTGGGCTTTCAGTGGAAATACACCATCAGCAGGGAAAAATGGAAAAGACATTCCCTGGCAACTTGTCTTCAGTCTGGAAGATTTCTCCAATGAGGCCATCAGCTAAAAGCTGACCAGGGTGAGGAAGTGCTGGTGTCCACAGGAAACCCCAGGGAGAGCAGAGGAGACTGGAGCAAAGGAAGCACAGAGCAGTACAATTAGAAGTCAGGAAGAATTAGAAGTCAGGAAGAATCAGAAGCAGGATTGCAAGAGGAATGACTCAGAAGAGAAGTGATGGTACACCAGTCTTGGCACACAAAGAGTAAAAGAATAAAGGCCATAACTAGAGCCCATTGTAAACAGGAGGTTATTAGTCTGTAAAACTCATGGTGAGACCCTCAAGTTGCTCTATAAAACTGATAAAAGCCCATGAATGCTGTCTGATCACTGTGCTTCTCATGCTGTCACCTCTTAAATTCAGGAAACCTCCTAAGCTCGGGCTGACAAAAAACTTGCCGCTGCCCCTGCAATTCAGTGACACTTTCTCTTCCAGTATGTTCAAGAAAAGAGAAGTACCATGATGCTCCTGTGGTACTCCTCACAGGGGGACCTCAGCTCAGTTCCTGCTTAGTTCTATTAAATCAAGAGACAAGAAAAATCTACCCTCAGCAGATAAACTCAAGCAAACCTCAATGTCATCAACTCAATTCCTCCAGCTGACTCTGAAGTAAGTGTTGGCTTCCTTGCCCAAGCTAGCCTTGAATATCTCACTTATCAGAGCTTCCTTGGAAGAGACTGTCCTACAAGCTGGCTGTACTTGGTGATGAAATTCTTGCCTTCACAATCACATTTTCCTTATCTCAGTTTCATCCCATTACTGTGTGTTATCAGCCCTAATACCACCCTGGTGTCTTTGAGTTCCACACCCTCCTCGTTTCCAACACAAAAATCTATCTATCTTACATCAAGTTATCTATGGCAAGAGTCTGTGAATGTTGGTGAAACAGGACTCAAAGACCCAAAGTCTATCGAGATCTCCATGGCAAGGGCACTGGCTTTTGCTATGTTTGTGCAGCAGTGAGGCATTTGTGCTAGATAAGGTTGCCAGACAAGCAATAAATAATGATAATAATATGTCTCTTTTGGAAACAATTTATCAGAACTGAATGGAATTTGTTTCATTTAAAATAAAATTGAATCAACAGTTCAAATAATATTCAAAATTTTAAAAGGCTCATGCGATTATTTAAAACTATCACTCTGTTTTGCTAGTTGATGTTCTGCTTGGAATTTTCCAGTTAAAAAAAAAAAAAATATGCAGTTCTCCCCACTATTCAAAAATTAACAGTGTAAATTCCAGAATGTTTTTTCTGAAATTTGTTACTTTTTTTCCAATGCATTCTCATTCTACCCCAATTCTTTTTTTAGTCTGAGTACAAATGTGTTTTCTACAGGATCTTTTGCACAAAGCCGTGATGCCCAGACTTGGTGATCTATCTCCAGCTAGTGGTGACAAGAAGTGAACTACTCCTATCAGAACTCATATTTGCATATTTTTTGGTAAAACAAGTGTCTTAGATTTCCAGCAAGTAGTAAGCACCAGTGAGAAACTCAGGATCCAAACGGGCTACACTTAGCCAGGGGGCTTTTCCATAGGCTAAATCATTTGAAAGAGGGTGGTTAAATGACTTAAAGAACACATGATGGAGGTAGGGTAATGGCATTCACTATTGGAAATAGCAATGCCACATAGGGAAATGTGAATAGCTGCTGATCTCAAGCCACTAAATAAAACAGGTTTCTATATGCACAAAAAGACATGAGGGGAAAGGAATTCAGTTGAACTGAAGGTGTAAATGAAGACTGGATTTCATCATGCGCCAAAATGAATAAAGCTAATGTAGACCGAGGCATGTGCAATCCTGAGTAAGAGCCTCTTCACTGAGATTTTGTGGACCTTGGATAATCCATTTGGAAAATGAACTTGGATGGTTTTGATAATTGTCCTCCAAAATGACAAGCTCTGTGTGAGTCAGAGGAAGAGAGAAGAGGTGGTTTTCAAGATGACAAAGAATAAAAATAATCTGCAACAAATACTGCAAAGAAAAATGCAAAAAAACTTCAGTAGACAGCAATGTCAACTTGGCAAGGCACATGTGTGTAGGGTAAACTGTCCCACACTCTTAAAGCCACGTGAGGGAATTAAAATCAAGAAGAGAGACACATTTTCTGTGGGGATGACCCACGTGTTACCAGAGGGGTCACCAAAATTTTGGTCCTACAGAAGGTGTGGAGCAAACTTTTTTCTGGGTTGAGGGGAATCAACAGAAACAGAGGTGTCAGATCCTGTTGTTGAGAGAGTGGTGTTGGAGTGGGAACATGTCCCAGTGGAGGCATTCTGGGTTTTGTATGTAATGTCAAATCTCAAATCTCCATATATGTGTCTGGGAAAAGCAATACCATCGACCTCCAAACAATTATTATTGCAATTACTGCAATTTTACTTCTTCAAGTAAGGTTCTTCCTTCCTCAGTTCACCATCGTGACGCACAGGGCATTTCAGGCCCAAAGGTGTGAGAGGAGAAAGGAAAAAAAAATCATAAATAAAGCAGCACACTTCCCAGATGCTCCAAGGTGCAGTGTCTGTATTAATAAGCCTGGAGTTGCAACCACGAGGTCTGCAATCTGTGAGCTCTTCGCTATCTTTTGGAAACGAAATTGTGGAGAAACTGCGATTCACCCCTGCTAGATGTATCTGCTCCTCCTGATGTCATTTCAAATGCTGCTGAGCAGCAATATCCCAAATATGCCTCATCACGCCTGCTCTGAGAAAGGACAGTGACTGATAGATAATGAAATCCCAGAGCTGCTCGTCCTAGCTGCCAGGAGGGAGACACCGACTTTAAGGGAAGAAAGCTGTGTCTTTTCAATGGCCTTCAGGTGGCGTTTGCTCTGCAGCAGGATGCGGGGCTGCTCAGCAGAGCTGAGCTGAGGAGTCACCGCTGGGACATGTCTACGGTGGATGGCTGTGTGCTTGACGCATTAAAGAGGTCAAGCAGAGGAGGAAGGAGGAAAGGTTAAAGGAGGGGACTTCTAGGAAACGCTCGTGTAATCCATCATGCTGCTTTCCACCCCAAACAGCCAAAGAACAGATACGGGAGGATCTTTTGTATCTATTTTTCCTGTCATTGATTTTCCACAGTGCAGGCATAGGGGAGGCAGAAGCATTGCTCTTCAAGACAAATTATCTAGGTCGTTCTCCCCTTGCTTGGCTTCACTTCCACCACTTCTGTGTAAAAGGAATAAAAACGAGCACACAAACATCAGCTTGTCTCCCCGTTCCCTCTCCGTACAGCAGCAACAGCACAAAAACTCTGATTCAGAAATGGATTTAGCTAGCAGTCCGCCCCCTGGTTTGCAATGGGACTTCTATTCCTCCATGCTTATCTTGTCTTTGCCGGAGTTGAACCTAATTTCCACGTTGGAGAAGAGGCCACTGCTCCACAGAAAAGGGAACTTATTCCCTCAAAGGTTTTGGCAGAGCCAGGAAGAGCCATGGCAATTGGGCCTCCCACTCCAGCTCTGTTTGATTTTATTTGAACATCCTTCTTTCAGCCTGCAAACTTTTTTTCTGTTTGGCTGGATTAGGCCAGTATTAGTCTGGGTGATAGCCAGAGGAACCTATAATTTTCCTGTCCTCTGCTACCCAGCATTCACCCGCCACCCATCCCCTGACTTGTTCTTTGGCTGAGAAAACTGGGGTCAGCATCAGATGCTGAAAGGACTTGGCTTTGAGGAAGATTTTGAAAGATGAGATAGAACTTGCACAAAAAAAAGAAGACATGAAGATAGTTCCAGGCGTTGTTATCAGCACTGGGGAGGCCTACAAAGGGAGTATGAATGGAAGGAGATCAGCCAGGGTACAGGGCCGGAGAAAGGACTGGAGTTTCTCTTCTCTGTCACCACTGGAGGTGGTGTGCTTGACTGCAGCACAAGACATGTCTTGCAGACATCCACCCCTCCCTCATACTCTAGAAGAAAGTACGCAGCCACTTCTGTTCTTCCCCCAAAGCATCACTTTCTGTAGAAATCCATAAAGAACAGAGCATTGCTGAAGGTGGAGAACCATAGATGTTCCTAACAGGGGGGCCTGAGGCATCTCGTTGTGTTCTTTAGTACTCAAGTGTATGCAGGAAAAATTTCAGTTCCTTTACACAAAAGACACAACGGTGAATGGCTCTCACATTTAACATTCCTTCCAGGCACAGACTGTGCTTTGGCCATGGAACAAAACCTTGGTGACCAGTGGCTTGGGTATCTCCTCTGCTACTCCAAGTTCGGATGGCAACGGTATACCCTGAACACAATCAATAAGTAAAATTCACCTTCACAGCATTGTGCAGCCCAGCCTCTGCTCCTTGTTTCCTCAGCTGCAGCCAAGGCATCTGACCAGTTTTCTCACTTTCTGTCCTTTTCACTCACACATTTCTGCGCTTTCTTTCACAATGACTCCCTCATCTGATACCTTCTGTTGGCTCCATCTAATGAAATGCCAGACTGTCTTTTTTTTTAAGAGACATTGCCGTTAATGTAAATATAGTAACACCTTCAGGTGCATTTGTGTAGGTGCATATGTGCAGAGATGACCCCATAGACAAACTCACCCACTGGTGATCCAAATTGGCTACCTCCTGACTCCCCAGTTTTTCTCCTTCTCACAGTATTTCCTCCCATACTTCTCATTCTAAGACGTGGCTTATTTTACCCTTGCCTCTGTATAATGCCACTCTTTCCTGGTTAGAACCATAACCAATGAAAATATCACTTATGCATAGTCTCTTCTTTCAAACTCATTGCACTTCATACTTGTGGATGATATGAGCTATTCCTTATTTATCCAAGAGCATGCATTCTCTTTACAGACACTCCCTTCCCCGACTGCTAATTTAAACAAGATGATCTACGTGGCCGTTACGTCTAGCACTCTAAGATCTGCTAACAATTTCTCTGTGTTTTTCCATCCAGATTTTTCATGGTTGCTCAGGACACCTGTTAGTTTCATCAAGACATGTTTGTCTGGCTGACAATGCTCATCCTCCTAAAACGCCAGCCTGAGGACACCCTTTCGAAAGTTCAAACTGTTTATCTTTCAAGGGAACTGCTTATTCGGAGCAAGCTAAGAAAGGTGATCCAAACTTGGGTCTGGTATGAATTTAGTGAAGCAGGATGCCTCTGTTTGGGCTATCTGAAATTCAAGATCTGCTCAGTCTTGAACTTGCGATTGTTTGTCATCCAGAAGTGGATTTAAGTCTAGACTGCTTGATCACCTCAGCATGATAGGTGATCACATCACTGGTCTTTTGATCTGATCCTCGTTCAAGAGCTTCTGCACATGGGAACAGCAGCTTATAAATCAATAACAAACAGGGATAACGAGAGGCACACACTTTGTCATTCCTCCCTAAATCCACTCTCCTTATTAAGCATGGAAAAGTTCTTGGACTTCTCGCAACACATGAGGGAAGCTCCGCGGAGACTCTTGGATTTGTACTGAAAAAGCAAGAAGGGAAAGTCCTGAAGTTTTGGAATTTTTCTGCATGCTATTAATAATAATAATTCATAAATCAACAACGGCCGAAGGGTCACGCAGAAAGAGTCTGCTGCCTGGCTATATAAGAGACTCCTGTGTGGGTGTGGGAACCTCTTGAAATGGCAAAGGACTCTGGAAACAATGAAGGAGAAATGAATTACATTTTTTTGGCAGAAACAAAACATCAGTTCCATCCCCCTCTTTTTTTTTTTTTAAACAGAAATAGATACTTGAAAAAAATAAAACCAACAACATTTTTCTCCTGACTCCAAAAATAAAGTATTTGAATATCCAGAATTTGCTTTTTAAATTTTTTTCCTCCCCCAGCGCCCCCCCCCCCCCCCCCC
>VZSC01017240.1:255189-275634 GCA_013398225.1 Steatornis caripensis
CCCCCCCCCCCCCCCCCCCATCCCTCCCTGCCTTGCACTTGAACATCAGAGTTCTGGCAGTTCTCGTTAAAAAAATGTCCTGCTTTGTCCAAGCACACTCATGTTAAAATGCAGACAGAAGACTAGATGACTCTAGGGATTGGTAATGGGATACACAGCCTTTCACCTCAACATCATCACTTCAGCTAGCCCAGCTCAGTAGTGGCTACACACGGCTACCGGTCGCTGGTTGCCAGTTGGTGGGGTGGTCCCAGCATGTGTCACTTAGAAAGATCCCCCTGCAAAGACCTTAGGCAGGAAGATCTGCCTGCAAGAAAGCAGCTTCACTCCAGTTGTGCCCTGTAGAACCCGTTTGCGGATCGTTCATCCACATGATGCTTTGGACTCACATCTGAAAACTGAGACTATTTCCTTTCCTCCACCGATTTCCTTGTGAGTAGCTGGAGAACAAGGAGTAGGGCAGAACTCTCAGTGAGCTTGTACAGCTCTTTCTACAATCATACTGCAGTTGAATAACAAGGTTCAGAGGCTCTCCAACGGTCAGATAGCTCATCCTACAAAATCAGTGGAGATCAATTCAAACAGATCTCTATGCTTAAAATGCCTCGACAATGCAGACTCTGCAAGTGATCCCTGCCAGGATATTATCGCACTTGCTTTGGGACACTTCTCACCATGCCCAGCCTGAGTCTTCCTTGTTTGAATTTAAGTTCATCCGACAGGACCCTGGCTCTGTAAATGCCTCTAGGGGCCACTTCAGAAATAAACCTTTTCTGCACTTGTCTGCATTATTCAGCAGTGAAGTTTCATGGTGAACAACTGACTTGAGTGTAGGTGAGTCTGTAGTACTGGATGAGGATTGAAAGCCCAGCCATTGAGAGGTTGTGGAAGTACCAGTGAGGTTTACTCCCGAGAAAGGCAGACTTTGTCCTTTCAAAAGTGGAAATAGCGACTTTGCCAGCATCTGGTTCATGTAAACTGAGTCTTGCCCTTGGCTGTTAACATTACCAGGCAGATCTTTGGAAAGAGCTGTCCTCACTAGCCACGAAGAACTTAATAAATGTACATCCCCGTTTCTTCTGCAGGACTATCAACCAAAAATGCATACTGTTTTACACTGTCAGTCACTTGGATGCTGGCCCATATCAACAGATAACCCTCCTGCTACCAGGGTAACACCACCCGTGTGCGGGTCAAAGTCCTAAAAATTTTTATTTTTTTTTAAGAACGGGAGAAAGGAATGTGACATTCAAATAAAACCACAGGGGGGAAATTTTCAGATAGACAAAGTGTCAGTGATTACACAAGTTAGGAATTTTTACTGGGGCTCAAGAGTCTTGCCAGTGACGGTGAGGACCCTCTGAGGGCCAAGATGAGCTGTGGTGGTGACTGCACGTGTAAGGCCAGATTTTTCAGTGGGTGCAAGGGGAACTTGTTTCTTCTGAGGGCAGTTGAGTGTTACCAAATTACACTGCTCTCACGCCAAATCCAAGTTAAATTGCGCCAATGGTTTAACGGTGGCTTTAAAGGAAGATTGCAACCTAAAAGGCATTCCTCGGTGGGCTCCTGCCTGGTCCTGCTCTGTTTATAAAAGCTGAGACCATGGTGTCAGGACCAACATGTCTACATCTCATTTTCCTCAGAAAAGTAAAAAGACATGCTGGTAAAAATGAATTGCTCAGCTGCAGCATCATTTACCCGTATGTACCTGAGAGCTCATAAATGCTTATATATCTATATTGGTCTCATTTTTCTCTTATTCTTGGGGATATAACCTACATTTACTTCTTTTTGCCTGCTTAACTACCAGACCTGGTAGGAGATGTCATTCTTCTCTCTAAGGTGGAAGGATTGATTCAAGGCACTTGGGAATCCTTTTAACTCTTGTACAGACTCCTGATGCCCTTAGGCGTTCCATCTTTCCTATTTAATGATCTTGATTTAGCTGCAAAGGCATAGGTGCCCAAAGCCGTTTGGCATGCATGGTGGTATCCGAGATACCTGCCTGGAGCGGGCAATATGGCATTGGACCTGTGGGAGCAGGAGTCTGAGTGCGATACCGATGCTCATGCAACTGAATTCAACCTGTTTGTTTCATAGGCTCACGTTGGATGCTGGTTCTTCATTCCAGCTCATTTTGCACTAAGTCGCAGGGTAAGTTTATAGATAGAGCTGGGAGCAGTGGGTAAAGTGGTTTAGATGGCATCTGAGCACCAGCCTCCCAACCCAGGACTGCGATTCCCTGGTGGGATCTCCCTTAGTATGGACTGGAGCAGGAGGGGACATGGATTCAAGTGGTGGTTCAGTTTATTGAGATGGTGGCTGCTCTGGCAAGTTGCAATAGTGGAAACCTAAGTTGTGTATCCAAAACTAATGCATGTATGAAAGCATCTTAAGTAGGTAGATGGGAATTTTATGAACTGTTTCTTTAGGGGTCCAAAGTCTGTCTTAAATGAAATATAAGTGTCTAAGTCCTTTTGTGAGCTTGGGCCTCTCTAGTCCTTTTCTGCTTCTGTAATCTGAGGATCAGCACACTTGCCTGCCTTAGAGGATGTGGTAAAGATAAATATATTAAAGACAGTGGGGTGCTTGATATTCTAACAATTGAGGCCAGATATCTGTAGCAGAAGCAGAAGTAAAAAGAAATAAGATAATAATTGACAAGGAACCTTGCCAGCATATGTCTTGGCAGCCAGCTCCGCAGTAACCTATCATTTAAGATGGCGGGGTTCCCCTCACCTTCTAAAATCTAGTGGCACTGGGGGATTTGTGAATGTGAAACAAGCTCTCTCCAGTTCTCCGACTCTTTTATATTTCCTCATGCTGCTCTTGAGTCGTTCTTAGGCATGCTTCCCGATGGCTTGGAAATCTCCGGGCACGCATTGAAGCTTCTATATTTGCTCTCAGCCTCTGCCAAGATTAGCATTACCGCTCTATGGAAAAATATCCGTCAACCGGATATAAAAGAATGGTGCGAGGAAGTAGAGCTATGTCAAGGCAGCACAAATATAGCTTATATATTGTAGGGGGAAGCTGGCATATTTTATTTTTCCATCTGGCACTCTTTTTTTTCAGATTATCGTAGCTGCAGCATAATGCTCAGGATCCTTCTAAGTCCCCTGATTTTGGTTCGAATTATTTCCACAGTCTGCTTGTGGTAGGGATGGGCCAACTTCAAAAAGATACACAGTTTGTGTTCACCCCAGATAAACTTCAGTTGCTTATCTGCTCTTCTCCATGTGATCCATGCTCCTAAGATTATAGCCTGAGTGGGCAGGGAAGGTTATTTTGCTCATGCTTACATGAGGCCTGGCCCTGTGAAGTGCTGAGCACTGGAGCAACTCTGTGCATTGGATGGAGCTGAAGGAACAGAGAACATTTCAGCCCATGCCTTTAATCCATCTTACATCAGGCTGTCTTTCTACCCACTTGCTGATACAGGAGCGTGAATGAGTGTGACTTGCATTCCGAGAAGCTGGATAAAGGTTTTAAGGATTTAAGGAGGAGCTAGCTAAAGCAGGAGATTAAAACACATTCCTCTTCTCTGGCCCCTCTCAAAGCAGCTTCAATTCCCTTAGAGTCAGCAGGACAAGTCAGCGATAGCATGTAAAACTTACCATGAGGCATACAAGATTGGGTGGTCCGAGTCTAACTGCAAGCCATGTTGGTGTGGCACGCATATTAAGGGGGCACAGATGTTAACTCCCCCAGGTTAGACTTCCTCAAAACTCACTGGGGCTATAGGTTCATTATGGGGTGACTTTGCAGTGGGTCAGCCCCACTGCAATCACTGTCAATGCTTGATGCTTCCCACAGTGAGTGCAAAGGAGCTCACCTCCACCCCGTCATATCCTTGTTTAGGCTTTCCTCTTAACTTGGTCCTTATTCTCACCCAAAATAGCTTAGTATATACATGTGGCTTCTGATACTCTGGCTACCTAACTTTGATACCTAATTGATTCCTGTTGTGGGTCATGGAGAACCGGATACTTCCAGGAGGTGGACTAGAGATAGGTGATATCAAGTAGAAAAAATTGCCCCCATTTCTGCTGACAGCATAGGCAGCCTTGTGTAAGTGCATCCCCGGCACCGTGGTCTGGGCTGTTATTCCAAGTCCCTTGTTGACTATGTAGAAACCACATGCAACAGGAAGAGACATCTCTGAGCCCGTTGTAGAAGGATTTGTTTCTATTTCTGCAGTCATCTGAAGAAAAAGGTTAATAGAGGGAAGACTGCTATTTTCTCCAACTCCTTGGATCTCATTGCCTTCTTTCTGCAACGATGGGAGGAATAAGTCTCATGTTTGAAGGTTTTGCTTTGTTTTCTCCTGACCTGATATCCACAGTTATAAATCCACCATCTTTGAAAGTTCCTTGAGGATTTCTTCATCTAAATTTTGAACTAGTGCTGTTCCCAATTGAAGCTGTCACTGAATTGCCTCCAAGAATTTTACACTGATATTTGATGAAAGATTGGGATTAAGCCAAACAGTAAGCACTGATGAGGTTTAGCACCACTGCCTTTGCCTGAGAAATTGCCGTTTTGGAAAAGTGAAGGCAGTTTATTATGACATTGGTAGCATGTGATTGCAACTCCTCTGTGCTTGGTGCTGTACAAACACACTGAACTGCTATAGAGCACGTAGGGCAGAGAAATCTAAGTTAAATTCCAGATTGGCAAGCCTGGTTTCTCACCTCTTGGATAGCTGTGTGGTCTTGCTGCTTCTTGCAAAGTGACGGGAAAATGGATGGAAGTCGTCTTAGAGCTGTTTGTGTATCGTAGCTGTTGTGCTACGCTTAGTCCCTTCTGTATGCAAACCCAACTTAAGTTAGTATAACCAAAGGAAGGAAAAAGGAAGCAAAAACGATGAGAAGGGAAACAGACTACCAAACCACACACAGTTTCTTAGACACAGTTCTGGATGTTCGTGCTGTTCTGAGAAGCATGTGTTCCATAAAGACACACAAATAGATCAGATAAGCCAGAAACGGCCTGTGAGGTTGTATGTTCAAACTCTGAATGAAGACAGGCTGGACTCCCCTGATAACTTCATTAAAAGTACAGCAAGGGGGTGAACTGAGGATCTGGGAGAAGCATCTAGGTAGACTTGCTGTTTCATCCTCCCTGGAAGAGGGGAATGAGTAGTCCCATATGCTGAGCCAAAGGTCTGAGCCAATCCATCTAAGCGTGAGCACTGACCCAGGGCTACTGTACAGAAGCACTCTCCTGAAAACCTGGCCCAGCTACTAAGTAAGCTATTTTCTTTCTTTCTGGGAGAATCTTAATGGGCAGAGATGTTCCAGATGGCAGGCAGCCACCTGCCACCAGGATTAACAGTCAACACAGAATGCAAAGCCTTGGGAAGAGTGCTCCATGATTGTTCCTGCACGCATGGAAGCAAACAGACCCAGAGCAGTGTTCGGTGCAAGCTAAATCTTCACCTTATTACCTTACTGGGAATTCAGATAGTATTACCCAGAATTCTCCTTGCTGCAACTCTGCCTTGAAAAACAATCTGTTTTGGAGCTCAGTGTACCCTAAAGTGACTGTATTACTAGGATTTAACTTTGAACTGCAACATTTGGAATCCATTATTCAGTCATTAATTTCCTCTGGTTTTCCCCCAGCTTTAGTGCTTCATGCTGGATCCATGGGCTCTGTGGTCCAAGCAACACTTCAGTACAACAGTTTGTACTTCGGCGAATGCCGTACTCCATCATTCTTTCCTACTACAGAAGCCCGTGTTTGTTTTAACCACTGATCCAACAGTGTGCCCTGGCTTGAAAGTACGAGAACAAGACACAATCCTCCTACCCTAGGCTGGCCTCTGCCATTGCTCACTCTGGCTAAGCGTGGTCAAAAACCCCAGGCACTTCTAAAAAAGATACTACCAGAACAGTATAGAGGGGTGCTGCAGCCCTTAAAAGATTTGTTCCCTTCAGAAATACAGAAATTATTTATTACTAGCATTTCTTGATCACCCATCAGCGTGAAATCCAACCTGGGATCTAAGAATCAAGTTATGTTCATGCAGGCTGGGGTGCTCATCAAGATAATGTGCTCAAGAGTTTGATCTCTCAGTTTGGTTTGGAGGCCTGAGGTTCTTCTAACTGGATAGACTCCAAAACTTTAAGGAGAATGAAAACATGCTTTCTCCATGAAGTAAGCCGTTGGAACCTACAGCTGTCAAGGGAACAGTATTGTATGAGAAGGTGACATTTTAACATAGTGGCTTTAAGAACATAACTCTTTCTCCAGGGCTGGGGTAGGCAACCAGTCCAAACATGGTGTCACCCCATATTCCAGGAGCGGTTGCACTAAAGTCAGTAAGCTGGAACCTCAGCTAGTGCAAATTGGTGTAGTTTCACTGAAAGCCATTATTATGGTGTTGTACAAAATCTGAAAATAGATATGGGTTATAGTCATTTATACCCACAGAGGGTCTGGCACATTAAGGCCATT
Source organism: Steatornis caripensis (assembly GCA_013398225.1). Classification (NCBI taxonomy): domain Eukaryota; kingdom Metazoa; phylum Chordata; class Aves; order Caprimulgiformes; family Steatornithidae; genus Steatornis; species Steatornis caripensis. Next base: position 261,652 of record VZSC01017240.1, read on the forward strand.
TGTAGATTATGTGTGCTCAGTCTAGGCTCACATAGCAAAATTTGGCCCTAAGAAGAGGTAGCGGAGAAATATTAACTCCTAATGGCCCTGTTTACAGAGATGTAATACTGCACAAATGCCGTTTGTAAAGGAGATAGTTTATGAAAAAGAGGGAAGGAATATGAATGATAACCCCGTTCTGGAAGCCAAGTGAATGGGATTTCCAGGAAAGCACGCTTCATCCCACAAATCCACATCAATAGCATGGTGGATTTGAAGACAGAACGCAGAAGCTAAATTGCTTCCCAGGTGAAACAAAGAGAAGAGGAGAGGGATATAGAGAAAACATAACCATCTCTATATAGCAATTAAACCAGAATTGCAGACCATAGACAGAGTACAGTAGGAACTTTTGTGATTTGTAGGGCCTGAGATTTTGGGTTAAATCTCATCCAAAGTCTGTTGAGACATGTGGACCACTTTCTTCTATTTTAAAGTTCCAAAGATTTTGACATGATGACTCTTGGAAGTTTAACTGGGATGCAAATCTTACCTTGGTCTGAATTTTACGAGGCATTGACAGCTTGTGCATTTTGAGGAAGAGGAAGCAAATGTATCATGGTTTTAGGGTCAAAATGGGAGTGTGGGATGCAGGTGACTAGAGTTGTCTTCTTGGCAGGCTTCAGGCTTGCTGCAAAGCCTTTCACTGCTTCTTTCCTCTCACAGAACATCTGTGAAAGAAGAATATTACGTCTTCTTTTATCTCAGTGCTGCAAAAGGGAGTAGCAAAGGATTTGTTAATTTTTCTCCTCTTTGTTGTTCTATGACAGAGGCATTATGATATTTGGACTGCAAAATCTTGGAGATTTCCTGGTTGATGGGATAAACGGAGAGAAGTCCTGTGGAATTACAGGTCCCTGGGCTATGTGGTGGCCACTTGGAGAATAGGCTGGAAGTCTGAAAGGGAAGACACTGAAGCTAAGAAAGTTTTCCATTTCCAAGATCATGCACTTCTTCAGAACCTACCCCGTCCCAGAGTATTTGTCACACGTACAATAACTGCCTTGTCTAGAGTGCCTGAGCAAAGTAACAACAATTACCCACACACATCTCATAAGATCTCAAAATAACACAATGAAACATCTCTCCAGGCAAATTTAAAATGATCAGAAGTAGAATCTACATTTTGGTGCTCAGGCAAATGGTGTAGATGTAACACAATTGAATGTCGAGGTTTTAGGGCCATTGGAAGTTAAGCTTCAAATGCATGGAGAAAGTACATCTGAGAGGTCATGAATAAAGGTTTGATATACTACTGTCAGTAGGTAAATAGTACGGATGAATTTAAATCATGTTTAGATTAAAGAAGACTGAGCATAAAAAATATTTTCATTTAAGCTTAACAGTACAATTAAGAACAGTTTAAGCTTTCAATTCTAGTGGCTCTCACTCAGGTTTGTGGTTAACCAAATGCTGAAGATATATTCCTATTAACTTCTGCTGGGAATGCCATCTCTGTTTAGATGTAGAATTATACCTTCCTCTAAACAGCCCCCTTATCTTACAATCTGCAAATTGCAGGGTCTCCCACAGAAGGAAATCTTTTATTAAGCATTTTATTTTTCTTTGCTGCAGGCAGGCAGACTAAATAAACTCCAGCTTAGACTTTGCACGGTGTCTCTACGTTGGCCATATCCAAGAAACACAGACAATGCTGGTTTGCAAGAATGAAAGAATTTTAATAAAAACAAGCCATTCAAAACCCTTGTCAACTCCTTCTGCTGGATTGTTATAAAGAATTTATTTCATTACTATAAGTGCTGTTGACTTAGTGTTAGTTTCAGCACTTGAATTCTTGGATAGCCTGAATAAAATTATATTTTCCAAGATAAATATATTATGCAAAGTATGACCTTCATTCTTTCACTGATATGTCTGCTGACTCTAACTGCCTCCTCCTTCAGAGGGGCTTTCTGAGTTCTGATGGGGAGAAGCGTTATTTTGGTTTTACTTGATTAAAGCACTGCAAGCAAGGAGGACTGTGTGAAAAATAAAAACAGAAAAGCTGGAGCCCATTTCTGTGGAAGTCAGAGACAATGAAATGTCAGCTCTGGTGGAGTGGAAGTGGCAAACTACTTCCATGTATGCAAATGGACATTCATGTGTCCAAACGGCAAATGTTTTCCCCTCTCATGGGGAAGTTTGCTGAATGATAATCAGGCTCCACTGTGCTAATCCCCTCGAAATGGGGAAGTTCTGACCTGCCAGGGAGGTGACGATTTCAAGCAGATTATCCTTTCTGCTGAATTATCAGAGGGCGAGGGCAAGAGCAGAGAGGGAGCTGCCATTTCTGCATGCAGGGAAATGAAAGAAAGAATCTGGCCTGCTGATTCTGCCCTTGGTGAGACCAAAGATAACATTGTGTTGGGTGTCTTCACATCCCTGGAACTGCCTTTTATAACTGGAGTCATCGGATATGCGTATTACTGGACATTACACGGCCACACCGATCCGAGGTCTGCCCCACGTGATATCATATAAGGCCAGGAAATGACAGCTGTTGTCTTACTGCTTCGCTAGGGACTGATATAAGGACTGTGCCTTATATCAGAGAACATTCTCAGATTTTTCTTAGCAAAAAATACCCTTGCCTGATAGAAACCACTGCCTATTCCTGATGAGCTTGCAATTTCTTTCATCACAGTGACCCAGCCTTCTTCTGCTTGGTACTAAGAACTGCTAAGCAACCTGGTGGCAGCTTCTGTCATCATGCCCAGTCTGTTGCAGGTTCAGGCAACCTCCAAGAGGTTTGGTTTCTCCTAATGAGCCAAAGGCTTAATGAACCTCTAACTTGATATTACTGTTAAATGAAAGAAGATGGCAAGGAGATAGTGGAAAAAAAGGAAAGAACTAGGAATGCTTCTTCGTATGCCACATTTAAAAGGAAGAACTCGAGTCCCAGAATTTCGTAGAGTTTCCAATAGTGAGTAGTGACCACTTTTGATCCTATTTGTTAAGGTCAAGCAGCTGAGAGATTTGACTCCAGATGACTTGCACAAACCTATGTGAGCAGGTCCAGGGCTGAAACATAGCCCACTGGACCATGACAGAGTCTTTCCTCCTACTTGTCTTCACGTCCCTGGTCCTCTGTGACTCACTACTTCCACCTGCCCACTCCATCCCATCAAATGGCTCTTTCTCATCAGTACTTGCTCTTTCAAAACCAGCTTTCCCAGAAAACAGTGTGTTCTCTAGATTTTAATCTCTCATCATCAGTTGAGCTCAGCTTCTGGAACCTCAGGTTATTAGAGCCAGCACACAGTTTAAGGAAGAAATAGTAGAGTTAACCTCACAGAAGCCTCTTTTACCTGATTTAATTTCTACACAGAAATTCAAATGAGTGTTGCCTCCTTTGGGTGTTTCCCATGAAGAAGAGAAAGATTAATAGATATTTTCAGAGGTGATTGTTGTTTAGTCTTGCGTGTTAGCTCTACAAGTTTCCTGCACATAGTCTTTTCCATGCCATCAATTCTGAATTTACAGTATATCTGCTGAATGTAAGGGTTGCATTACCCTGCTCTAAAATGCAGCTGACTCTATGCTGGAAAGTTCACAACCATAACCAAACATCAGTTTAGCACAGGAAGGGAAGAGGATGATTGTATCCAACAGAAGAACTGTGTCCAGCACAAATTACAGTAAAAATAAGTGCTAGGCAGAATGTGAATCAGAATTTGGCCTGGAAACCAGCTTACACCTACTTTTGTTTAAGAAAAGTGAGGCTTTGGAGAACTTGGATAACTGGGAGTGGCCACTGGGATCTTGGTTTATGTCTTACCAAAAGAAAGACCCTCAAATTAATTTTGGCAAACAAATTCAGAACCAGCAAAGAAGAGATAGGGTTTTTTGCATCACTTACACCACTTTCTGGAAAATAAAATTTGTGCTTAGAGGGTTCCCACCCTAAAATACCACCCATTCAATTCTCCTTCACTTAATTCCTCTGAAATAAGAGCAATAGATTATGTCTCTGGTAGTTGTTTTTTCAGGTAAAATTTTTCAAGGATTGAGTTTCTCTCATCCTGTCTTGGAAGCCCTTCCTTCTCTTTGGACTCCTCACCTTCCTGGTGCTGTTGTCTTAGGTTATACACAAGGATGTTTCAGTGCCTTCATGGGACACTACCTCTTCACATCAGGATTGCAAGAGAGGAAAACATGCTGCAAAAAGGCCATAAAGACAGTTTTCGTGTCATGACGCTGAATAGCAACAGAATTGGCTCCGAAATAGTGTGCAAAAATCAGATGACTCTGTAGAGCGACCCTTTTCTCCATCCTATGAACTGTGCTAATAGCCTCCAATGGAGGATAATGATGGTGTATTTTCTTGATGTCTCATGCTCCAAAGTTTGGCAGATCATTGTCATTGGTGCCAGCTCAAAACAGTTACTGAGGACAGTTACCTCCCATGAATGACACAGGTCTGGATAGCATTCTTAAAGAAACCATGCAGTACATCACCCTTTGCTTTCTGTCGGAATACATTCTACTGCCTAGTAGTGTTGAAATATTTTCTCATCTTTCCATTACACAGTTTAATCCTTCTAATCCAGAGTTTAACCTCCTTGGACCATACTAAGAAATTCCATCCTGAGAGTGTTTTAAAACTCTGTATGTGACTGTTGCTTTGACAAATCCAGGGCTCATTTCTGTCCAGGCAATTATTCCCTCCTCTGCAAATCTTGACACCTTTTCTGAGCTGAGTGAATCATGCAGAAGCAAATGTCTCAAGCAACCAGAGTGTGCCCAAAGTTCTTTGCCACTGTGTTCATTTTGAGGAAGATGTTTTGGGGGAAGTGACATGCAGGCTGACCAAAATATTCAGAAGTGGTCAACAGTTTTTAAATGCTTCCACTTACAAATTCCCAGTTCCCTTCAGTATAAGAGGTTCATCTCAAACACTCACACACAAAGACTTATGGCCTTTTCTACACAGTGTGGCTCCCCAAAATTCCAACATCTAAGTGACCAGAAACTTTTGAAAATATTGACTAAGATTGACACAAGATGACCAACAACAAGAAACCTTAAAAAACTCTAATCTTAGCAGATCAGACTTACTTTATAGCAGGTCTCTGCCTGCTATTAAGGAGCCTTGTGGCTGCTGGAACTATCATTATGTGGATGGGATGTAAAATCAAAGCCATATCCACTTGTCATTTCAGTCTTACAGCACTTAGATTTCCTCATGAGAGCAACAAACAAATGCTGTTATGAACAGCACTTTTCCAACACTGACTCCTCAGCAATTTTCACACTTTTTCTCCACTAAATACTTTTGAATTTCCACAGGAATTTGCCCAAGTCTCCACTAAAAATACCTGGAGAACAGAAGGTAAAATACTTTTGTGGTTCACACCCATTGCACTGAACTCCTGCTGTTATTGCTTGAAGCACCCATGAATACGTACATGTAGCCAAGTAGACTCGTCTCCACAGTAAGGTAGGTGGGGCTGGAGATCACTCTGCATTCAGATATGAGACAAAAGAGATAAGAACAGTTTATGGAGTTTTTATTACTGTTTTTATTACTGTTTCTCTTCACTCTTTGCTGTTTGCACTATATCTGCCCTAGCACAATAGCAGAGATGTCTGGATTAGGACTTACATTTAGAGCTCTTAAAGCCACCAAAGAAGATGCTGGAGGGAATCCCAGGTCCATTGGTTAGCTCTGCCAAAGGGACGAAAGGTCTGGCAATGACATTAACATCTTGGTATGTGAGTTATATTCATGGGTCTTTGGTTTCATGGTTCTCACTAAGTCTTAAGGTTTCTCAGAGACTCACTGGAATCAGGGATGGAAAAGACCTATTACACTAGGTCATTTGGTCCATCCGCTGACCCTAGACACGGCAGGATTTTCCATACTGTGTAGTCCCAAGGGATTTGTCCTGTCCACTTTGAAATGGTTCAAGTCAAGGGGCTTCCACCCTGCCACCACTCCCACTGGGAGACCATTCCACAGCTCAACACATACTCACTTACAAATATTTTCCTGAGAGCACATCCAAATTTTTCTTCACTTCATTTCATTTCGTGACCCTCCTCCTGAAAATCATTCTGCTCCCTCCTCCATGCATATGAACATTGAATGTGTATATGCATGTGTGAATGTCTATATATGGTTTCATCACATCCTTTATTATCTGCTACCTCAGGGCAGCCAAAGGGTGCAGAGGGACTTCCTTCCCTACAAGACGCCTTGCAGCTCCTAGTGAGAGTTGACCACAACTACTAAAACCAGTGGCTTCCAAGAAGGGCTCTTTGGGACTGGTGTTCACGTGAGTGGCATGGTCTCCAAAAGAGATCATACAAAAAGGACCACAGTTCTCTTCCCTTCTTTGTCCAGCAAAGCTCTATGGCCAGAAAGAGCATAAAATGCAGAGCATGGAGGCAACTACATTACAGTGATTACATTGTGTTGGCTTTGAGCAATCTGAATTTAGCCTTTAACTACTCCAAATGTTTCTAGCATGTCTTTAACAGCAGGCATTTCTCTCTGTGCCTAATTTCCTTGTGGTAAAAAGACTATAATGGTAATTACCTTGACACCTCTTTCCACTAAACTCTACAGGACGGGGATTCCTGCTGTCTGGATACACCAGGACGAAGAACATCTTCTCTCGAACACATATCAAACATCATATTTTCTCCAGTTGGTTGTCAGGAGAGCAATACCTTCCCTTGTAGGGTTGGGAGAGGAAGAATCTATTGAAAAATGGTATCAGTGGAAATATTCAGAGTCATCAGACATATGTGTACACCTAATTTCAAAGTATTTCCTTGGGAGCTGAGGCACCAAATTCCTTTGGCATCTTTGAGAGCAATCTTAGCTTCGGTATGCAAAATTGCTCTCCAAGAAAGACTCGGGACACAGAGTGGGGACATTCAGGCTGGGGCAGGGGAGTGTAGAATAGCCTGACATGGCTGTTTTCTTTTCAAATAAAAGTCATCTCCTGCGGTTTTCAGATAACGATGCAGAATCCTGGGGTGCTAAGGGACTGCATGGAGCCCTGGCCTGTGTGTTTGCTAGCTGTGCATGTGAGTGGGCTGAAACAAAAATATACAAGTGCTCAGGAGGAGTAAACTATAAACAATGCTTAAAAAAACACTCCAAACAGAGCCATCACCATGCTTTCCCCAGGCCAGGTCGCTGCAGGGAGCTGGATGAGAAGGAACATGCTGCGACCAAGCTCAGAGAAGGCAGGAGTGACGCTGGTTAGCAGGGAGAAGGAACTTGAGGAATGGGCAAAAACTGTGACTGATGCATCCATTGAAAGGGAATGTCGTTCTTCGGCCAAGTTCACTGCCAGGGCCGACTGCACAGCTTCGAACAAAATATCTCCTTCTTGGAGAAGGAAGATTTTATTTTTTTAGTGGAATTTTTCCCCCTGGCTTTTTGACCTAATCAATTCCCCACAGTTGGAGCACCTCTGGCATTGCTCTGGTTGCCAGCTGCATACTACCTGTGCCATATTTCACCTTGTGAGGCCAGGGTTGTATGTGAATGATGGGGGAGCATCTAGGGCTCTGGCACGTGAGGATTGCACTCTGGACACTGCTTTGTGGGGTCTAGCTTTGTCTTCCTCTTTGACCAGGATGAAAGACAGTCTTCATATTCCTCTCTGTCTCCCAGAGCTCCCTTTTCCTCAATAGCTCTGCTTGTTTCAGAAAATTTCCCTCCCATGACGTACCATCCCCTTCCCGGAGCCACTGCTATGCTCATGTGAGTTTCTTTTTTATGTGCTGTCCTTGCTTACTCTGGGATCTGTTTCTCAGCTTTTTTTCACTATCAACATTGAGCTCATGCACTGAAGCATCGTGTTAGATGAAAGAGGTGGCTGAGCTAGGGAAGGAATCAGGGAGCAGAGTCTGAGATACCAACCCTCGTTGTCTCTACCAGAGCACAGAAAGACAGAGAGACAGGTATCAATAACAAAGGATATAATAAAATTTTCCTGACGTCTTTCTTTTAGAAAGCTGAAAGTTGCAGAAAAACAAGAAAAATGGAGGTTACCATTTAAAGTGTTCTCAAATGGCAGGAGCTGTCCATATTGTCTAGTGATACATCAACACTCCAACTTGCCATGTTCTTATTTCTAGGTGTTCATTCCTTCAAGATACCAATAATGTATCTTTGCTATGTAGAAGCACTGCGGAGTCATCCAGTCTGTCTTCATGCTAGTTCAGACCTCTTCCTTGCATTCCTGCTCTCCATCCTATGCAGGTGTAAATATTCCCAGCTACGAGGCTCTCACGTCTTCTTTATGAGATAGATAGTGGTTCCATAGGTTAACATTTCTTATTTCCAGGAAGATTTTCCCGATGCTCAGCCTCAGTTTTCAAGCTCCAGCTTCAGTCTCGCTCCCAAGTCCTTTCCTTTCATACTTACTCAATTATTGTACTTGAGTCAGAGGTTACGTTTCCAGAATGGTAATTACCAGGAGTGTAATTCTTTTGATTGTTTGAAGGTCTGGCACAACTTTCACTTTTTCCAGGTCTTCTGCTCTCAACCTGTTTCTGCAGGGTGGTAGATAAAATTTGCTCACTTGTGACTATAGTATTCCCAGATTCCTATCACCTGGCACTGGCCAGTTTGCTTCTTATCCAATTTTCCACATATTTATCTACTTCTTTTTCTAACGAGTTATTTTTACAGGTTGATTCCCAATTGTTCAAATGTATTTTTTTTCCATCTTGTTTTTGTTTGCTTCTTTTCCTTGATGATGGAAGGCTATAAAAAGGACGTGGTATTTCAGCTGTCTGAGTCACTTGTGCCCTGTCCTTCCTTTTTTCCTGATACATTGGTAAAAGCACATTTTTATGCTGCTTATCCATTAATTCAGACTGATTTTTGGCTGCCCTTATCTTTTCCCTCAAAGCCTCGGCTTCCCCTGAGTGTTTTTACTTGGTTGCTTCTCACTTACACTACTTCCTGCCTTCTTTTTCCTCCCTGACCTACAGTGTTCTGGCATTGCCTTTTGGTACCCTGGCAGCTGCTTCAGCCTCAGGAAAAACACTGCCTGTGCCCCCTCAAGAATGGATTTTCCCAGTGTTTTACCACATCAGTCCTCATTACCATATCCCCATCTAGCACTTCACTTGCTAGATTTCCTCCTACGCCAAACGGCTGTTTTTCAGTTGATTATTGCTATATTCTGCGAACCTACTATGCTGAAATCCTGCCAGGCTGCTTGATATGTCTCTTTTTTTGACCATGCTTTTTTTATTATGCAGTGCCTTCCTTCTCTCTTATTCTTTCTCTCTCTTTCTGTTTTCACAATGCTATGTATCACGTTCTCCTAACAGAACGTCTTCCAAACTATAGAAATTAAAGCATAAAAGGTTCCATTGCCTGCTTTTCCATCCTTTTATCCCCAAGCTGATTAGCAGGGAGAAGGAAAATTTGGTCAGTTTTCCCAAGGTTCCTCTAGATGTTTTCCACCAAATACTGATGGCAGTTGTTATGTGATGGTTGATCCTGCCTACTACTGCAGCAGCTGAAAGCCAGACACAAAGAGGAATCACCAATCCCTGTAGAAACTCAGAAATAGAAGTTCCTCTGAAGAGATTAACACCAAGTTGCTTTGAAGAATTTGTCAAAGGTATTAATGGAGTTATACAATGTTGGTTGCAACAGTGCAGAAGTAAGAACCATTATCAGTGGCATTATCGTAACACTGTTAGTCAGGAAAGATGGAAGAAGATCCAAGAAGGGGTTTATTTCCTTTATTTTTTTTTAGGAGGTCACTAAAAAGAAAATGAAAAGAAAAGAAAGCCATTGAACAGGAACAGAGTCAAGAGCAAAAATCTATGAGGGCGGACATGGCCCAGGAGGGGACGAAGGAGTAAAGGCAGCACAGCCAGACCATTGGTGCAAACCACTCGAGCTGCTCCTACCACTGCTCAGGTTTGCTTTGCCCTCCCCTGAAATCTCCTCTCTGTCTTATATTGAGGAGGCTCCTGCTGTTTCTTCCCAACCCCCTATATGTCTGATATCAGTAGACCTTAATCCTGGAGTTCTCAGAAGCTATATTGGCCTGTGCTCAAAACATTTGAGGAGTAGTGGCTGTGGGGTGGACAAATGAGTTATAACCACAGATTTCACAGTACCTTTCCATTTCTCAGGAAGACTGGTTGAGCAAGGGACACCTGTTTCCCCTGGCTTTTGGGCTGAATAATACCATATTCACATCTGGTCTGCTGCACCAGACAAATCAGGGCATTGGAGCTGAATGCATCAATCTCAGAGAAAACGCTGTGATGGCACTGCAGAAGTGGATGTTCTGGGTGTGCCACTTCACTTGTGTCTAAAGAATTTATATCAAATCCAAATCATCCATAAATTTCTGCCTCACATGCCCCACTATGGCAGAGCATGCTTCCCTACACTACCTTCACACTGTAGGTCAAAGTTGAAATCTAAAAAGGTGACGTGGCATCAGCAGAGATGCAGCAGTACGTGGGGCATGGACTCCTGCAGTTGCTATGGACCACATAGGCAAAGTTCTCAGGCTGGAGTGGGCTGGTAGAGCATTTCTAATCACATCCCAGGTGATGTATGCATGTGCAAGGCTGGAAGTTTTCCTCATCTCGTGTTTTAATCTGGCAACTGCCGTGTGAAGTGATCCCAAAGAACTGCTTGTTCTCACCATCGTTCCCGGCTTCACTGGAGGCTGTGGCTTGTTCCCCAAGTATGAACATAAGTACAAACAGAGCTGTCTGTGAGAGAAGCAGAGCATGTATGCAGATGTAATCAGGAATGTTCTCAAAACTACCATGCTGCTCTGTTTACTTCCTCTCATGAGCTCTGTAGGAGACTCCAGAGAATTGCTTCTTGTTCATTCATCGAAGTCTAAAGAGGTTACGGCACACATAAAGACCCTGCAACATGCACACATGTATACCAAACAAAATATGAACTTGTAACTGAAAACAGGAAAGGTCAACTTTTTTTTTTTTCAGTAAATTTTATAGTCAAGGTAAACCATTGCACCCAGAAATGTTTATGGCAGTTGCAGTTGCATAAACGAAAGGAATCTGTGGTTGCAGCAAAGGCCCCTGGCATGAACTGGAAAGTCTTCACCATGTAAGCAGAATAACTAGTGTTTCCACAAGGCCAACTCAGGAGAAACAACCAGAGTTGCACAACGGCCCACTGCAGGACTTTAGCTCACAGTAACTCCTCCTGCAAATAGCTGTTCTTAACTGCTCCTATTGGATTCTCTCCAGCTTCAGTCTTTGTTGCCTTTATTTCCCTTGAAGTACTTGTATGTGGCTCACTACTAATTTGCTCCTTTTCGAAAAACAGAGGGCTATTTGCAGCAGCGAAGAATTAATTTGGCAATAAATTTATGCCCCAATAGGAATGCCTTTTACATTTGCTGGGCAGAACAGCATGGCCTGTGAAAGACAAGGGTCTACAGTCAAAACTAGCAATAGAGAATGGAGTGTAGTCTGGTGGCCATGAATTAGAGAACAGCAGCCCTGAAGCTCATTCTTATTTCTGCTACTTGACCTGCTTTATGATTTTGGCTTAGTCACTTCTTACTCCTGCACCTCAGAGGTGTGTCTTTTTAGCATGTAAATCATTTGGGGCAATGATTATCTCTTTTAGTGCCTCCGTTACTTCTGCCACAAAGGAACCTGACCTGTCAGTGGTTCAGCAGGAAGGAATGTGAACCCAAATAACTAAAGAGAAAAAAGGCCTGGATGGGTCTTCAGGGTTTATCTTGTTCATGCACCTTGCCCTGAGGTAGGATCAACTTTTTCTGACCCACACTGGTAGCTAAGTGTGGCTATCTGCTTCCTTCCTAAAATCCTCCAGTGAGAGACTTCACAGCTTTGCTAGGCAGTGGATTGCATTGCTTTCTGTTCTTCTTTTTAGAAAGTGTTTCCTAACGTTCACCCTAAGCCCTCATCACAGTAGTCCACACCCATAACCTCCTGACCTATCCCTAGTAGGGAGAACAATTTATTCCCTTCCTCTTGGCCAAAACCCTACATTATTTTGAAGACGACCAAGCGATTTGGTTCCATGCACTTAAGCACAGTTATAAGCACACATAGAAATTGCTTGAAGATGTCATTTAGCTCTCAGAGTAAGGCAAATATGACTTGATTCCCAAGACATAGACACTGAGTGTTATTGTAGATATCCTGGATCATCCTGTGCCACCTCCAGCTGCCACTCCAGAAAGACATGGTTGCTCTGCAAGTCTTCTCTCTGTCAGCTGGCTGAAGACACCTCCTAGGCATTGGGGCATTTCCACTGTCTGTAACACATATTTGGAAGAATTTGGGTCATAAGGCAATGACCAATCATACTGTAATGGGAACATTTCTGCAAAAAGCTCCCATCCCATGCCAGTGTCAGGTCTAGAGCTGCAGTCCTGCATAGGATATTATGGAGAGACCATCCTTCCTCCCTGCCTCCCCATCAAAACGGAGTCTGATTCCTCACACCTCCAACCTCTGGGCAATGCTGTCACACACAGCCTAGCACAAACTGCTCAGCAAAGATCACGAAGGCAAGAGCAGCTGGAAGCCAGTTGTGATTTACAGCCGGAGCCGTTTCTAACGTTGGCTGTGTGTTGTGCTGTTACGCAGACCAGAAGATGTGGATTTATGTCTTCTCTGCAGAGAACAAGTGCAGTCATAGCTTGCCTCCACTTTCCCGCTGCTCAAATTACTGCTGTAGCAAGAGTCGTTATTTATAAGCAGTACACAGTCCTATAGCTCGGTTTTCAGCGGATTTGTGCCTGGAGGGTGAACTCCTCTGTGGACTCTCCGATGATGAATAAGGGGCATGTTTACACTGCAGNTCGTTATTTATAAGCAGTACATAGTCCTATAGCTCGGTTTTCAGCGGATTTGTGCCTGGAGGGTGAACTCCTCTGTGGACTCTCCGATGATGAATAAGGGGCATGTTTACACTGCAGCCCTTCCTTCAAGGGGACTTCGCCTCCATCTGGCTGCCTATCTGCATAACATTTGATAAACTCGTGTAAGTTTTTGAGATCTCACCTCTTTTGCAAGTCGGATTGACATTGGTTAATAAGGGAGTTATTAGGTAATACACAGAATTAGGGAATGAAGAGAAAGATCCTCTCATCATGTCTATGCACAGACCCACCTGGTATGATCTCTTATCCTTGCACACAGAAGGGTTTACCCCCCACACACACCATTTATGCTTCAATATCAATTCAGGAGACAGAGAAATAGACCTTTCCCACTGCTGACCATGCCTTAACTTTCCTTCTTATCATCTTCCTTCTCCTGTGGCTCCTTCACTCGTGATACAGGCACAGTATGGTCAATTCCGTCTCCAAAAATGACCTGTGAACTCATCTGATCCCTCGCTGAACTACACTCATTCTTTTTTAGATTCTCTATCTGATCTGTCATCTCTGGTTAAAGGCTGGGGGATAAGTTGTCCTAAATCACAGATGGGAGCCAATGCAAGGTTTGCAATTGGACATGCATAGGACAACCGTGCATGTGAACTCACGTGTACGTACGTGCACCCCAAATCAGCCGAGTCCTGATTTCTTTCTCAAACTTTCAATTATGAGCTGGAAACTCCCTCAGAAAAGTGAGCAGATCAGATTGTGAGAGGCTCCAAATGACTGAAAGCAGTCGGCTCAAATGCTGTCTTCAGACATTTATATAACAAAGCAGTGATTTTCATCACAGCGAAAATTTCCACCAACACATTAAACCTTGACAGTTTTTTAAGTTTCCATTGAAAAATTCTAGATGCAAAAAGCTGCCTTTTTTACTGTTACCGAAAGTTTTAGTTTTCCTCCCCCTAACATTTTTCTGTTCCCAAAAATGGGAAAGGTTTGTTTTTCTTTTTTCACCAAAATCTCTCAAACACTTGAAGTTTTGACATAAACTAAATATTTTGATGAAAACTAAAATTCTTTACTTTTAATGACATTC
>VZSC01017240.1:281773-299505 GCA_013398225.1 Steatornis caripensis
AACCCCCAGCCTGTACTGGCACATGGGGTTGTTCCTCCCCAGGTGCAAGACCCTACACTTGCCCTTGTTGAACTCCATCAGGTTACTCTCCGCCCAACTCTCCAGCCTGTCCAGGTCACGCTGAATGGCAGCACAGCCTTCCCGTGAGTCAGCCGCTCCCCCAGCTTTGTATCATCAGCAAACTTGCTGAGGGTACACTCTGTCCCTTCATCCAAGTCGTTGAGCATCCAAGCTGCTGAGATGACAGCTTGCAGTCCAGCATAAATTCATGTCCTCCCAAGGCAGTGTGTCATTTTATCCCCCCCAGCTATAACACCAGTGCCCAGGGCACAGACACGCAGAGACCTGTTCACCACAGTGTCTGGGACCCCTCTGCCTGCAGGTGAGATGTTTCAATTCCCGCAAGAGACAACCAGCACTCTGAAACAGGAGCTCTGACTTTGCCCTAGTTGCCTTGATGCATTAAATCTTGTTGCAAACATGCCCCAGTTTACCTCTACCCACTTCCTGAAATATCTCTGCTCCCCTCTCCCACCTCACCCAGAGCTGACCACAATGTCTGAAGGCAAATCCCTGGCATTATGAAAAGTCCTTGACCTGAAATTTCTTTTCCTGGCAGACACCCCAGGCTGGGATGTCCCTTTTGTCCTTTGCTTTTCCTTCCAGTCAGAAATCTTGGGAATGGATTTGCCTCTCACATATGTCATGGAGATCCCCAGGTGACTCCATTTCTAGAAGAACTCTAGCTGTTTTCACATCACCCTCCAGCCAGCCAAGCCTGTGCTTTGCATAACCTCCAGGAGTGATCATGATCCAGACGGGTACAGCTGGTAGGAGACAAAGCAATAGCCTAGTAGACAATGCATGATGGTTTATTGCTTTGGACAGAGATCAGTAACATTTTCAACCTGCTTTGCCCCTTTTAACTCTGTGCTTAATTTATTCGGTATTATTTATAGGCAGGTAGGTTTGCACATTCATAAAACGTTCAGTTTCCTGTTATGTCTAGAGAACTGGTAGGAGGTATGGCAAATATATTCGTAGCAGCTCAAATCCCCTGGGCGGTTTCCATTGAGTGAAATATTCATCACTTCCTGTCCTAAACTTAGTGAAGCACTGCCAAAGTTTTAACAAGAGGCTCCCACAGAAATGTCTCCCTCTTCTCTCTTTTTACCTCTGCATGTGCCTTCTTTCCTTCCATCCATCCATCCATCCATCCATTCATCCATCCATCTGTAAATCTCTGAAAGGGTCAGAAAGCACCTATCCCTACTAGAGCCAGGTAAGTCACACTACTCAGGAGAGGTCCAGTCTGCATTTATGCACTTGCAGGTGGAGGAAAGGTAAATGGAGTCACCTCCACCTCCTCTTCCAGGAGAATCTTAGCAAGCACCTCACTTTCAGTTGCCTCCTTATGCACTTGTTGAAACTGCAGAGCAACGTTGTTGGGACATGCTTCAGCCATTTCCTTTGGAGATACCTTCAGATCCAACAGGTTCAGGAGCTGGGAGTCATCCCAGACAGTGGATTGGACATCAAGAAGGTTATCACTGGAGCAGTCAGGAATAGATGCCGGTTTTCCCAAGTTTTCACAGTGCATAACCTGTTGGGCTGCACGGTCTCCTGTGACACTTCCCGTAATTGAATCCTACTTGAACTGTTTTCTCTGCTCAGTGTGGGAAAATTCCGTACCATAATGAAGGTTAATAATAGAAAGCTCTTATTTTATTTGAGAGTTTGCCGAAGAGCAACAGAACAATTTCCAATCCTCTTCTCTAAGAATATGATTCCCTCAATCATGTATTATTGTTCTGGGAGGAGGAGGCTGTGAGGGAATGGGAGGGGGGCACGGGCCTTCTGAAATGAGTGGCTGGGCTTCTGTAATAAATGATTGTCACCTCCTTGTTCATATGTATGAATCGGCGGCGCCTGTCCAGATGCGAACGGGAGCCAACACACCCCGTGCACCATCCCTTGCAGAGCTTCAAGCTGCTTAAATTTAATTTAGTTTCCTTTTCCTTGCACAGTTGAACTAAGAAGCCACAAGAGTAGCATAGAGGAAATCAAATCTGGAAAATACGCATTCATCTTGAAAGGGATCAGAAATGTGTTGACAATACAATAAAACAGGTATGTGAAAAAGCAACATTGATAGACCTCCTCAAATTCTTCTGTTTGGTAGTCCCAGTTTAGGTCAGATTATCTGGCAACCTTTTCGAAGGTTATAATACTTCTTCCATGAATACATTTATAGGGCATGGTTTAGATGCCAGTTCTCTGCATGGTAAGATTTCCTTCTTTTTCTTCTTGATTTCAAACAGAACTGTGGTGCTCTGTTTATGGAAATGGATACCTAAGGTTGAGAAAATGGTTGAATCTCCTTAAGATTTGACTAATGTGAAGAGCAATAGACAGATAGAATGATACATAAATATGGTGAAGCCATGAATGACTTAGTTATTAGATGGATAGAAGTGTACATATTGAGGAGAGATGGATGCTCTGGCTACAAGAATAGTTGGCTAGAATGAACGGGGAGGGAGAGCTCCATAAATCTGTCTATGTAGAAAGCTGCAGGCAGATGAAATATCTGCTAGGAAAGTGCTGTATCTTGGAATCAATAAGAAAATAAGAACGGAAAATCTTGCTCCAGTGTGTTTTCTATTCACCCAGTCAGGTGGCTTCTCACAAAATACTTCCTATGTTGACTTCAACTTTGTCCATATATTTTTGATGTACTCAGTGTCCTCATGAATAAAACGAGGTAATGAAAATTCTCTTTAGTCTGGTAGGTACTCTCCATCAGTTTTTATTATTAGTTAATATTTCTGCCCACGATGTTCCAGGGAAGTTGAGATATAGAAATAGCCACCTTTGTTCTGAGAGGGGTTTGAAGATGTCCCCTTTATCACTTCCAGGGTTGAAGAAAGATTGAGGATTACCTCAGATATCTTTAAGCAGAGGATAAGCAAGGGAATTTAACTGCAAAATTCTTCATGGAACTTGAATAATGAATAACTTGAACACTTAGGTTTTAAGCTGCATTTTAAAGACCTGTGGTGATCCATGGTGTCTTCCTACCTGATCTGTAAAAAGCAACTAAGAAAAGCCAAATCAGCCACATGATGTCTCCAAAAGGTATGTCAGAGTGATGCTGTGTTTTCTACACCCTCAACTGCTTGACGTTTGTGTGGGAGTGTTCATAGAAATCTGAAATGGCAAGAGGCAGAAAGTCATGGACCTAAAGCATACATCTAAGCCTGCATCTACAGTGGAAGTTGTGGTTGGGGTCAATCAGCCTCCTCCAGCCAAAACCATTTACACCACCGGTCTTCATGCCAGACCAATGCCCACTCCCCAGCTAAGACCTGGGGAACTTGTGGAGTAGATAAGCTACTCTTGTTCTCTGCTTCATGACAGAAAATATAAATGAAGAGATTTCTCCTGAATGCAGCAGCTGGGAGCTGAAACTCTACTGTCTTAGGACTTCTGCTAGGAGGATACAAATGAACAACTTCAGAGAAGCTGGGTCTTACAGACTCACACAGAATTACAGAACAGTTGACTTCAGATGACCTTTGTAAGTCATCTTGTTCAATCATTCTACTTAGGCAGGACCACCTAGATCAAGTTGCTCAGGACCATGTCTATATGGCTTTTGAATATCTCCATGGATAGGGACTCCAAAACCTCTCTAAGGAACCTCTTCAAAAGTTTGATCACCCACAATGCGTACTTTTTTACCCCTTGTATTCAAACGGACTTTTAATTTGCATCCTTCCCCTCTTGTCTTGCCATTGGACACCACTGAGAAGACTTGTGCTCCCTCTTCTTCTTTTCCTGACCTGCTGACGATGCCCTTCCTACTGCAGCCCAGGATACCATCAGTCCTCTTTCTTACAAGGGCATATTGCTGGCTCATTGTCAGCTTGCTTGCCATTAGGAACCCCAGGTCCTTTTCAGCAAAGTAGCTGTCCAGTCAGTCAGCCACTAGCAGGTAGCGGTGCATGGGGTGGTTCCTGCCCCAGGACAGGATTCCCTGTGATGAACTTCATGACATTCCTGTTGTTCTATTTCTCTGGACCCTCTAGGTTCCTCTGAATGGCAGAGAAACTATCTGGTGCAGCAGCCATTCATCCTGCTTTTGTATTGTTTGCAAATTTGCTGAGTATGCACTCTTCATATGTTTGGAACTGGTGTCTGGGAGGATTAGCTCCATCACCTTCCTGGAGTCAATATGAAACTTATGAGCTTGTTGTTCCCCAAATCTTCCTTCTTGTCCTTCTTGAGGAGTGATATCTGTTTCCTTTCATTTCTCAGAAACCTCTCCCTGTTGCCATGATCTTGTGAAGATAATCAAGAGTGGCCTCGCAATGCCACCAGCCAGATCCCTTTGGACTCGTGGGTGCAGTCTATCAGATCCCACAGTCTCGTGTCTGTCTAGTTTAAGCATTCCGTAACCCAATCCTCCACTGAAGGTAAGTCTTCTTTGCTCTAGGTTTCCCTTCTGCTGATGTACCTCTAGAAGCCCATCCTGTTGCCCTTCATGTCACTCACCGGATTCAACTCCAGACAGGCTTTTTCTTTCCTGACCCCCTCTGTGCATGCTCAGACAGCATCTCTGCATTTCTCTTGGAAATGCTTCTGCTTCTGCAGAATGCCCTGCTTCTGCTTCTTGCTTCCTTTTTACTTTTGAGTTTTGTCAGGACCTCTTTGTTGATCTATGCAGGCTTTTACCTCTCCTGGGGTAAGCTCCCTTGAGTTGTGTTTTGTTATTATGATATTATTATTATATACTTTTGCTCACATCACCCTTGGCTTGCCAAACTAGTCCACCACTTTCTCAGTTGATTGTGTTGTCATTGCCCTCCACTTTCACTAAGATGCTTCTGCTCCACTTTGTCAGGTATATGTCATCATTCCCTAGCAGTCCTCCACCCTCAAAGAGGATCCTATGCTCGTAAAGGTCTAATCTCTGTTGCCAACACCAGCTGCACAATCAGTTGTTCACCCACGGTATCCTTCCACTCCTTAAGCCCTTCTTCTTCATCAACAAAATTGAAGAGATACCACCTGGTCCCCATGCCCTTAACCATCACCCACGGAACTTGGTAGTCCAGTCTGGTATGCTTAATGCCTCCATGACCATAATGTTAATGCGTAGATGGAAGAGCAGCAGGAAGTAACAGTCCAAGAGCCAGACAAGCCTCAGCAGTCTCTCTGCAAAGTCCCAGATCTGAACCCTGGCAAGCAGTTAACCTCCCTAGACCACAGATCAGGTGGGCAAATGGGGGGCTCCATCCCCTGCAGCAGGGAGTCCCACCACTGTCTCTTCCTCCAGTGGTCCTGTGTGGCTCAGGCTACTAGCTGGGATGCTGTTTTGGGTAGAGCTCCCAGCCCCTTGGATGCTACCAGGGCACGAACCTCTTCTCTAGTTGCACATCTGCAGGCAGAGAAAGGGGAACAATGTTCACTGCTGGACTGGGATATATTTCCACTATCCTCTTCCTTTGACCTCTTCAGATCTCAGGTACATGCAGAAGGAATTGCAATGCAAAGAAAGGGGAGCTCCTGACAGTATCTGTGCTGCAGGAGGAACAGGTAAAAATGTGATTTCTGCTGGTGTTTGGCTGCCTGATGGCTCACAGCACAGGCGAGTCGCTTGGAGAAAAGACCTGAGCTAATACTTGTCTGACAAAAAAATCACAGTCTTTTTGAAAGCTCATGCATTGTGATCTTACTCTTTCCCTGCCTTGCCCAACATCTCATGTTTTCTCAGCAAAACCTCATCGCCCCACCTTTAACTCCCTCCCTACTGCCATATCCTTCAGTCCCCATGACAGAGCTCAGGCATTTCTCTGGCACTGACCGCCCAATTTCAGAGGTCTGCAAACTCCCAGTAGGTGTTGGAAGTGACCCTGTGCTGTTCCCCTTCCATGTTGCACTTCTCATGTGCCCGGAGCAGTCACAAAGTGATGGTGGCCCTCGCACAGCACGAGCAGTCTGATCTGTGCTTTACAGCTGTCCCCAGGCTGTTTGTGACAAGGAAATTTCACCTTCTTCACCAGATCTTGAATCCAAGTGGAGCTAAAACAGCGCTGGCCCATTTGTCCAGGCTGCCTGACACCACCCCAGAGAGCAGCACAGAGATGAATACATCACGAACACTGTGACAGGATGTCACAAGGGTTGTTTCCTATTCCAAAACTGGGGTAAAAAGAGGTGAAGAAAGGCTATCAGATGGCCCAGAAAACAACGTCCATATGGAAAACTGTTCTGGCAATATCTCTAAACAAATGGAATAAATTCAGAGTGCTATCTCTGGCTTTTCCCCCATGCAGTTCTCATGGGAAAAGGCATAGTTGCATTTCCAGCTTGGTTTCCTATTGCCTTGCACTGTGTGCAGTCATTTATACTGGTGCATTCAGCACTCTGCACTGGTACCTACAGCCCAACTTTTTCTGTTGTAAAGAATTAACTCTGAAGCCCTGTCTGGAAGCCGACAGCATTATGCCTTCCCAGGAGATATACCTCAAGTAGCTGTAGGCTCTGCGGTAGCCTTGGGCTGGATTCCTAAGGCTGCCTTCTTTCTTGAGACCATAGCTTTGCCAGGAGACTCGGCATGCAGAGCCTAAATATAATCCAGCTTCTCCAAAGCCACGGACTCGGTGGCAAGGAGCTGGTTTCGTTCTGATTTCATCCAAGCTAGTAAATCTTTCCCTGGGCTGTTTTTAATTTCAAGCCCTCCAGGGAAGCAACAAGGTCTCCAGGATTCTTGTAGCAATCGATGGCTGTGGGTACTCACTCCATTGCAACGACTGCAGTGCCACATCCCCTATCCTCGCAGTCTCCCTTCTTGCTCTCCTCCCACTCTTTTGGATGTTAATGTAATCAGTCACTGCAAAAATAAAGAAAAACCCTGACCTTAGATCTTATTATAGTGGAGCTAGGCTTTTTTTTTTCTTTCGTTTTGTTTTTTTCACTTTTTTTTTTAATGCACATTGCACAGATGTAGCTTTTCCAAATCCAATTGTAATTAAGTGGCGCGTGCGTGCGTGTGTGTGTGTGTGTGTGTGTGTGTGTGATTGCTGCCCTCTGCTGCAGGGAATCAGAAGTCATCAGCTGCACATCATGAACCTGGGAGCGAGTGCAGCGTTCCTCCCTCCTCTGGTCCAGGACTTCTGGTCTCCGCTACGAAGACCTGTAGCACATGGAGCATCTCAGTGGGGTTTGTGTCAGGCTAAGGGTAATGAAAACCCCGGGCAAATAGGACAGGCAGAGGTTGCCTGTTCCAGGGCATTTCCATCTTGTTTCACCGTGTGGATCTCCGAAGATGTTCCAGTGGAGGTGTGACTCCCTGCAGTTTTTGCGCAAAGTTCTCTGCGTAGCACAGACAAAGCTGTTTCTCTCAGACTGAAGTCTGCTTCACAGCCTTCTTAGAAACAAACCACCAACCCCAGATGTCCATGTCCCACAGGCTGAAATCCAGAGGTCTAGTCATCCCTCTACACACCTCCCATCTCAATTCGCCTTAAGGCATCTCTGCCAGACCTTTCTAGAGTCTGTTCCTAGAAATCGCTGTTTTTTCCTGCTGTCTCTATTAAATTGTGAAAGCCTCTTGTGAGAGCTCATGAGCTGGCATAATCAATCCTATCGGAGACTTACAGTGCAAGTTAACTCACACGTTTTGTTACTCGGGCTTGTTAAAATATTTCGGTGCTTTCGGAAGATGCCATATTCCAGCTTCGCCTGAAATCTTCTAGGTCATCTTGAAACAAGAGATTATTTACAGAGCTCTTTGCATCACTGTTATGAACAGCCAAAAGCAGATCAGCATCCTTTTTCACAATGAACTGTGCTACCCTGCTGCAAGGATAAGAGGGGCATGACGTCCCTGGATTAGGTCAGAAGAGCAGATCAGGAAATGACACATGCTTCTAACAGGAAGAATTCCAGGAGTAAAAGTAAACCATGATCAGAATAACCCAAATAAAGGAAAATTCATGTGGGCAACAACCTCCAGTGTGTGAGCTGTAAAGCTTCCATCAGGGGCATCTGGAGGGTAGTAGAGAAAAGGGCTCAGAGATGTTACTTTATACATGTATTTATTTAATTGTTTGAAGGAGCCTTTCAATTAAACTCCAGAACTGGAGAGGAGCCATCAGCCAAATGGCAGCCAAGGAAAAGTTTTGGTTTTTAACAAACAGATAAGCTTCTTGGAGATGCTACCTAAAACAGTTTTAGTTACTGGACACAGATGTGCGCTTAGGCTGGAAATGCAACTTTATCCTTGACTATGTCACTTGATACAGCCGCTTGGTGCCTCAGTTTCCTCCTCTTTGAAGGACACAGAGTTTGAGCCCCGGGGAAATAAAGCCCAGTCCCAATGATGCCTGGGCTTCTACTTAAGAGCTGAAGTTTGGTGAGCACTCCTTTGCAGGGTTTGATTACTTTCTGGGGGCAAAAAGAGGCCATTCAGCATGACAACGTTTGTCATATTGAATGGCTAAGTACTATTCAGTTCAAAGGAATTTCCTAAGTAACAATGCAGATGTTTATATGAATGAACTTTTCAGAATGTTTATCTAATAGTAACAAGCACTTACTCGCAGTCAAAGCCTTTTACGCACGTTGCCTTAACTCTACGGACACTCCCTTGAGCCCAGCCGTGGTCGCCTGCGCTTTGCAGTTAGGAAAGGCGAAGCGGGGAAAGGTTTCTCTAAATTCAGGGCCATCATTTAAACCTAGCACGCATCCTCAAGTGCTCTTTGCCACTGATTGCCTGGAGCTCTTCAGCAGTGTGTGGGGTCAGTGTGGGAGAGGAGGAAGCACAAAATTCCTTTATCAAGGTAAATTTACAGGCAGTGCGTGCTGCCTCACAAATCTTTGTCTTTCTGTCTCTGACAGGCTTGGCTGGGAAATTGTTACTGCCCTCTGAAAACATTTTGGAGATTTTTTATGACTAGGATTTCATTCTTTAATTGATCTCTTTCACTTTTGTACCAAATAGAAAAAAGATGTGGGCTCCAACAGAAAAATCAGGACTCCAAGTAAAATATTTTTCAGTGTAAAAGTAGGGAGTGGAGAAAGAAAGGAGAGAACAATATTAGATGTTTAGCTGCTTTTAGAGGAAATCCCCCATATTTTCAAACAGAATGGAGAAATCGAGTATTTTTTCCCAGAGGCAGTCAGTTAGTTAAAAACCCTGTTAATAAAAAGGCTATGATTGGCATTAGCAGCATGTTCCTTTCATGCCTATAAATGTAACTCGCACATCAGGTGGATGACAAAGTTACCGCACCAAACCAAGACGCAGAAGTCCTGAGTTAGGAGCTGAAGGGCAGGCAGCCTCTCCCGCATCAGAGCCCATCTCTTGCTCTGCAAACATCCGTTGCCCCAGGCAGCCCTTCATATGCTGCTTTTTCACCTGCTGAGGCTCGTTGCCCTCCTTGCTCTCCTCACCAAGACCGTTGCAGACTCTCGCTGCTCCGGCACGCAGGGACCTGCTGCTCCCTTCCAGCCCATGTCGACTCATGCTCAGTAACTCCCGTCTGTTCTTACGCTCAACATCTCCCTCAGCATAAACAGGTCTCTTACTTCCTTGCTATTTGCCCCTTAACTTTTTTATAAAGAAAAGTTTGGTCTTCATCAGCTTCTTTTTCCCCAGCTGTGGCAATACCAAAGAGCCGTTTTCCAGCACCCCTCTTTTTGCATGACTCCGTTTGGATTCCATCATTTTGAACTCACAAGACCTCTGCTCCACAGAACCATGTTCACCTTACGGGAGGGTTTTCCCCGCTACCTTGCACAGCAGCATTAATATAATCGCCTCTCTACTGCAGATATCTCATCTGGAAACAGCTTGGCATCGTCGTTACATTTTTAACAGCACTGATGTTTGTTCTCAAGGTGAAGGAAGGCGGTGTTGTTTTCAAAGGTGTTTTATTCTCAACGTGTTGTTGTTTTTGAAGGCGAAAGCCCTTCTCATTCCCACCAGATGAACAGTTTGCTTCACCTTNCATCTTCGTTACATTTTTAACAGCACTGATGTTTGTTCTCAAGGTGAAGGAAGGCGGTGTTGTTTTCAAAGGTGTTTTATTCTCAACGTGTTGTTGTTTTTGAAGGCGAAAGCCCTTCTCATTCCCACCAGATGAACAGTTTGCTTCACCTTGTCACCTAAAGAAAAGCCCTTCTCCACAAGCTAGACCAAGAAAAGCCTGGCAGCTTCAAAGGAGGCCTTCAAACAGAGAGGCTACACCTTTTCTCGTCAGTAAAATGGTCAACAGAGTGTTCACAAACTATGAAGGCAAGGGACACATGATGGGTTGCGTATGTGTGGCCGCAGTTTGAATTCATTTCTCTTAACAGCAGCATGGCCCCATCCAAAATGCTGCTGGAGCTGGTTTGAGCCAACTCCTGACCCGTGGTTGGGCACTGCCATGCCAAAAGCTACTTCAGGGAACGCACAAACAATTAAACAGCCTGGCTGCCTGCAGTCCAGTGCCCAGGCCCCGCTGACTTCAGTGGCAGTTGCAAAACGGGGCGTTTGGTCGGTGTGCTCCACCACAGCATGTCTTTTGTGTTTGCAGCTGAAGGATGGGTAGGAACAAATCTTTGTTTTGAAATATTACGGTTGCTTTTCCCACTCCCGACTGCAAGTCTGTGAGACACCATGCCCGCAGTGTTGATGTCAGCTTGGTCTTGAGCTCAAGCTGACCTCTTCTACAGTCAAGATGAACAAGCAGCTCTGTGTTTTCAGAAGAAAAAAAAAAATCTCTAGGACTACACAGCAAAAAGAGGGATGGTTTATTTGGTTCTCACCACTCCTCATCACTCACCACTTCATAGCACCACTGCTACGTGGTGCTGATTTGGAACAGGAGAGAGATAACAACTCTGACAAGGAGCTTCTATGTCAATATCTGCAATGTGGAAAAGCGGGGAAGAAGGGGTTTAAGATGTTGCAACACTGAAAATCCCTAAAACAAGGGGTGTACAGTATACTCTATTTCAGCTGTACAAAGATATAGAAACGATGCACGAAGGTGACATTTCTATCTTTCTGAATGTATGAACCCATTTCAGGACACCTCAAACATCTCAATTTCTTTTTTTGCCATACATGGTTTTCCAGTACTGTGACAATATTGCTACACTGAGACTTAATTGCAATGTGTTTATGAAAAATGGCATTCGAAAGGGATAAGGATTGTATCTGGTCAGCAAAGCTGCAAATAACTAGGAAAATCAAATGTTCCCTGCACTGTCCTGTTGTTCAAAGAAAATGCTGACAGCACCGGCCTGCTGTTTCAGGAAAAAAAAAAAAAAACTCATACAGACCCCAGTTTGCTGGGAAAAAAGAATAGTTTGCTCTAAGAAAGTTGAGTCAGAAGTTAGTGGCTGTTACCCCAGCACATATACTTCTGCCTTCTGAAGGAGCATTTCCCAACCATAGAAGGAATACCGCAAATGTGTCCAGAACAATTGCTTTGAAGATATAGTATGTTAACTAGGCAGGCATGTGTGAAACATCACCATCGAGTCTGTGTGTAATTTTCCAGCCCACTCCCTGTGGTTCCTCTCTATGTTGGGTCATCAGGCTGTTCCTTCCCTGTGGCAGGGACAGTCTTTTCTGGCTATAAGTCTCCAGAGCAGCTAAACCGCTTTTGTTACTCTATCAATAGCAGGGATAACAACTGCATGGAGATAGAAGGCAGCAAGAGTTCTGGTTTTGCTCAAATGACCTTTCAAGCTAGTTGTGGTCCTCAGGGAGAGGAAGGACAAAGGCATGTCTACACAGCTGAGAGATTTCTACTTTTGCAACAGGAGCTAGGATAAGATCTACATGCGGCATATGTGGCACAGAGCACCAACAAGCCCCCTGCTACAAGAGTAAATCTGCAGCACAGTCTGGATGTGCCAAGTAGGCTTGGTGCTCTCTTGGGGACTTAGGTGCACTGCTTCTCTGTGTTGTGTAGATATTATCAAAATGGTTCAAAGAGGATTGTGGAAGGCTGGTTCCATCATGTCTAGTTTCAACAAAGCAAAAATGTTATTAGGCAAAAGGGTTCAGTGTGGCACTTACTCACAGAATCACAGAATCACAGAGCCCTTTAGGCAAAATCTCAGGTTCCAAAACTCACAATCCATAATGGCTGGCTCAAGACAAATGGAAAGTGAAGTGCTCTCTGGAGATGTGGTGACTCTGTGTCTGATCCTAGAAGACTGCAGTAATACCAGAGCATGTGAAAATGGAGAGGGTGGAGGAAGAAACACCACCAGCATAAATGTCTACTCAGTGTTTTCATAACTCAAAAGGGGTTTCTTCAGGATTCAGCCTGGGTTTTAGGTCCAGCCAATGGAGCTGTTCCCTCCCTCCGTCACCTCCCTAGTTCAGTTCATAAACGTGATTTGTCTTGTGTCATTTGGGGATATCAGAGAGCTCTCTTTTCATGGTTATTTTTCTTTCTATAATGTCTCACATTTTCTGCTGTGCTTGGCAGTTTCCAGGAGCTGGATGAATATTCAGAGAGGACTACGGCGACTCCATTTAAATTGGCATGATAAGAAGCAATGCCAGACAAACAGGGTGAGTTTCTCACTCCAAGACTTTGCAACCCATAGTGAATAGAATCTGAAAAAGACTTCTCCATACGACGCACTCCATGAGACCGTTTTAGTCTTTCCCTTTAAGTGTTCCTGAGCATTTATTCTAGACTTTGCCTGAGCATAAATTACGGAGAACGCAATTGCCTCCAGTGTGGTAGGACTATGTCTTAGCAAGACGCACACCACACCTGGCTGCCTCTGCAAAGATTCACTAGTGTTGCGAGCCTTAAGCACAGAGGCTTGTGGTGTTACTGAAATTGGTTGATCTGGTTTCATTTTGATTAGAAACTTTGCTCCCTAGAATCCCCTGGGCTGAAGGTACCATCTCAGCCATGCGTGAAACACATGTAGAAATGGGATAGTCCAAGAGCCAGTTCTGCAGGAAAAAGGTGAGGTAAAGTGTACCTTTACTGGGGGAAGCCTTCAAAGCTATACTTGCTAGAAACGTGCCAGGATAAGAGCATGGGATGATCAACGTAAATGTAGATTACTGTTAAATCTGAAGCAGCTTTGCGCAGTTGCTGCACTCAAACCAGAAGTGAAGCATGATTATTAAATAACGGTCCCTCAGGAGAGCTGCAATCTATGAGACTTTTTGCACCCTTAAGTGACAATGTGAAGGTGTTCCTTTGTGCTCTCAGGCAGAGTTTCTATCAAACCACAGGAAAGCTGCATGGCTTGCTGAGGCAGACTGGTTCAGTGATGTCGTTTGAGCTTTATCAGAACTTTTAGAGCCAGTCTGTCCTTAAAAGTGTATAACCTCTTGCTCAATGTCAGGAGGATGCTGAGGTTTTTGTTGTTCCTGTTGCATCAGAGATGGTTCTGTCACAGCAAGAAGACTGGAAACATCACAGCTGAGCAGTGTGCCATGGCGACTTACCAGTTTGCTCCTGGAGCTGGTCCAAGAGCATTTGGACTGTACCCTGAAGCTGGTTTCTAAGACCCAGATCGATTCCCCCTTACCTCTGAGATCCTACCAGAAGCGCTTACATTTGTAAGCTATTCCAAATTAGTTTTCCATAGAGAATGAGCAACATGTGACTTACACCCCCCTTAACTGTGGTGAGCACTAAGGTGTGACTTACACCACCGTATATCCAAATCTATCTTTGGAGCCACTCAGTCCCTCTCCACTGATCACATGAAGAATCCAGCCATCCATCCTGCCTAGTCATCTCATTTTTCAGCAGCTCGGAACAGTTGTTGCAAGTCTCATCTTTGTCTCTTAACTTAGGCAGTTCATCTAGGTGGAAAAATCTGGACTTTAGTGACTTCACTGAGACCACACACAGAGTTTATGGACCAGACACTGAAGGCAGTACTCCCATGATCCAGGATGCACACCGAACTATGCCTGATTTCCGAAGCTTCTAAAAACTTAAGATTCATGTTTTTAACCTTTTTCTCATGCTCAGGAAGCGCACTAACACTGAGGGAGTAGGAAAGAGAGAGAGAGAAAAAAATCAATGAAGCATGCCGGGATCTGTATGTTATCCTCCATCTTCACAACCTGAGGAATTAATTACTCCCAACAACAAATCTCAGGGACTGGAGATGCTTTTTACAGGGATTCGTAGCACAAGACGAGGTCTGTATTGTCTGATGCTGTGTCACGGTGACCTGACTCCAAGCTCACGTCTCTTCTAACCCTACCGTGAACCTCCCTGTGCTCCAGAGGGAAGAATTCAGACTGCAGGGAGGGGACTTACCCTCACAACCCGGTGGCCTTGAGTCAGGAAGACATGTGATAGAGCCATCCAGGACGTGCTATAAACAAATGAGCCAATGGACAAAAAATTAGTTGTTATGCCCTGGGGATGAGGAGACACACACACACACACACACACACACACACACACACACACACACTCACAAGGTTGGGGTTATTTTTTGGTGTATAAGTTCCCGAACGGCACCATTCTCGGAGGAGTTGGAGTGATCCACGTACTGAAACGAAACTGACCCTGACTCACCCTGGATTCATGTTTCTGTTGCTGTCAGCTTGCTGTTCTCTATGGGATATGAGTTGCAAAACACAATTTTATAAAAAAAAACACACTGTACACCCATCTATTTTAAACACAATGTCTATTTTTCATTGCATATTGTAAACCACTTGAGCATTTCTAAAGTGATTCATTCCTTTATCTTCTAAACAAAGAGCTTGTGGCTGTGCAGCGCTGGGAATTTATGTTTAGCAAGTAAAAGGATTTCCAAGTTAGGATTGAAACAGCAATGTAAAGAGGTCGCTTGAAAGAAATGTATTGCTAGAATATAATAGCGTTATTGTCTTTTAGGATAATTTATGTACGATTGAACTATGCAACCGTGAATCAGTATATGTCTGCAAGACATGCATTAGACTTGACAAGGAAAGAGGGAAGAACCTTCTCAGCAAAATTTTCCTCACCTCTTTCAGCTGTACCTTGGCTATCTGTGTACAGCATTTTCTTGCAAGAAGTACAAATACTCAATGGCATTTTAATGATTAAACTTCTAGGCTGCCACGCCTAGCAATTAGTTTCCTGAACGTATAGCTAAGTAGGTAGATGGAGAAAGATGAATCTAAATCCTTTCATAACAGCATGACTCCAGACTTTCTCTGCCTTATAAGCCTGTAAAATTTGCTGTCTTCATCCAAGTCTAAACTTCACTGTCTGTAGAGAACTCCTGGCTCTGTCCCTCGTGCTGTGCTTCCTATGAAGTTACTTTGACAAACAAAATATCAATTTTTCTTTCTTTCCATTCTGTCACATTATGAATGTATATTGTAAATATTTCCCTTTTTCCTTTATTTCTGCCCTTTCTTAGGAATGAACCTTCCCATTTTTTTCTACCAAGTCTCTTTTATCATTTTAATGTCTGATTTCATATCCTGAACTCATAGTTCCACGTCTTTCACTTGGTTACCCAACTCCTTCTTTAGCATACAAACATTTGCACAGTTCTTGACTGACCATGGGTTCTATGCATAGATAAGGAACAACAGGGGAAGACTGGAACGTTCTGAATGTGAAAAATCTGAATCTCGTGGAAAAGGAACAATGAAACCAGATCAAAATTCCTGCAGAGGAAAATAGAAATAAGCAGGGAATGTTGAAATAACAAGGAAGATAAAAAATACAACATCATTAAAGTAGACTGATTAGACAGAAAATCTCTGCCTGGAAGACTAGCAGGCTTTTGGGATTAAGCGTGTATTGTCAGGAAAGGTTTGATCTGCTTTATGATGAGAGGTATTAAAATAGAGAGCAGAAAGGTTTTCAGCTATGCAAATAACAAGACAATGTAGGAATAAGAACTGCAACCACCACTCATTGAGTATATTTTAGAGAGAGAAAAGGTGCTCTGAATATGGCATAAAAAATTAAGGAAAAGTCTCTGAGTTTTCATTAAAATGGTGATGCTGTACACAGAAATGAATGAGGGAGTTGCGATACCTGAAGATACTCAAACCCTAATGGACAATGTCTTGAGCAACCTGCTCTAGCTCACCCTGTTTTCTGCAGGGGGCTTGATCTAGATGGTTTCCAGAGGTTCCTTCCAAACTCAATCATTTTGAGATACAGTGAAGGTAGAGTATGGGGTGGAGGCAAAGCACGATCTAGGCAACCAGTAAGCTGGAGAGAAGAAGAAAGGAGTCTAGATCTTCTCCACCCCTGAATGCAAAAAGAACTGGCACATGATTCTGCAAATCCTATAACACGGATTTTAGAAACTTTTATCAAGGTGGGACTAGAACTGTTTGACTGCATTATAGCAAAGGTGACTCCTAGCTTTAAAAATAAGAAAACTAATTTTCTGAGAAAGTTGAGTGTCTACTATTCTTATCTCAGCAGGACAAAAGTGAAATATGCTATAGATAAAGGAAACGAAGCTGATCTTGTACATCCAGAGTTCAGTAGCGACTTTGAAAGCGTGCCACATGGGATGTCTTTAGTTAAGAAGAAGACAAAGATTTAAATAACAAATGGAAATCACATCAAAACTGTCTGAAAAGGTGACAAGAATAGCTATTGTCAAAAGAGACTCTGTAAGGCTTGAAAGAGTTTAGTATAATAGAGCAGTTTGAGGATAATTTTTGGAACCAAATTTATTTAATATAACCTCCCTCAGAAAAGTGGGTGTGCTCTGATGAAATCTGCTACCGAAAGAGAGGTGAGAAGCACTTTCATTACAGAGAATGTCTGCAATATTGGACAGGAAGTAAGAAACACGTGACTTTGGCAAGTGGCATAATGAAAACAGCAATGTAAAGCCTTGCAATTCAGGATTTGTAGCCAAAAAATCTGCTTTTTCAGTCGGACATAATGCAAAAAAGCCCTCTGCATACTAATTCATTTTGAAAAAGTAATGTCTTTTTAGCAAAATTCAGTTATTCAAGAAGGACTTATCAAGCAAGGTACTTCCAACAGCAATGAGGCAGTCTTCATGCCTTTCTTGTAGGTATCCTCAGACCTTGCATTGAGTCCCGGAGATTTTTGGTCATCCAAACAGGAGGAACGGACACTAGACGGATGATCAGGGAAAAGATAAATAGTCTTCCAAGAAGGGACTACATAACATTGTTTTATCTGACTTGGCAAAACAAGAGCTGAGAAAGTTGTGACAGTTTCCTAGTCACAGACATGCATGATGAAACAGTGAACAGAGAAGGAGAACTGGCAAAGCAACTATAAACTGGCTGCAGATAAATTTAGGTTAGACATGAAAATTTGTGACCGCTGGGGCAAGGAGATTCTGCCGTTATCCTCCGAGAAGGCTATTTGCAGCAAATAACCTCAACATTTTAAATGCAGGGTTGATCGCTTTAAGAGAGCAATGATACGTTTGTGGTTGCCTGGGTTTGCCTGGGGTGGATTCACTGGCCCGTAAAGGACTTTCTGGTTCCATGTTCTTCTGTTCACTTTTATTTTATTTTTTTCTGTACGTGTCAACTAACATCTTAGTGTTTCCCTTCCGCATTTCCCTCTCCAAACAAAGATCCGGTTTCTGATGAGCTTAAATTTTTGTAAATGGATCCAGAGAGTTATGAACTGAGGAACATTTTTTTGGTCTGGCATATTGTTTATTTAATTTTAGCAGTCTTTCCAACCTAAAATCAACACACCACCCCCCCCCCC